>PYAF01002382.1:1858042-1871962 GCA_007407185.1 Glycine tomentella
AAATAATTAATAAAAAAATTGAAAAAAATCTTATGAAAAAAGCAAACAAAATAAAATAAAATAAGAGTTCCATATGTAAGAACGAAGTGACTATACATATACTTATTATACTTATTGCGTAAAACACATTGTTACGTAGAATTGATCGTATGGTAGATAAAATATTTGCTTAAAATATATGCTTATATTTCAAGAGTCTTTTTTATTAATATATTATTTCAAATTCAAATATGCTAAATTAACATTTAATATATTAAAAAAATATTTTTCAAAATTTATTTAATTTACAAGAAAGTTCAATAATAAAATAATAAAATACGAGTAAAATATACTGGTTAAATTAAGAAATTATTTCTATTTTATATAACAACTTCACGAGAAAGTAACTTATTTACCACTCAACAAGAGAGTATCAATCAACAAATTATCATTCTCTTTTTTATAAATTAATAATGCTTGATGTTTAAAATTTATATCGAACATGATATCGTAAAAAGTGGATTTTATAATATGATATTGTATAACGTAACTTGAAAACTAAGAGTTTGACATCTTTACAAAGAAATTATATAATATTTTCTATGATAAATTATTTATTACTCCATGCAAATAACTAATTATGTTTTTATCACACTAATTTTAGGTATCTGTATTGTATTTGATATTATTTTTTTTAAAAAAAAGTCAAACTCAATGTATTAAGAATTTAAGACACATAACTGTTCCTTTATTTTCTCAAACTAAAGTACTGCTAGTAATTTGTAATTGATGTTGACAAACATAATTTGTACACCTATTTATTGATTTTGACCAACATAAAGCTCTTCAATTTTCCATTTCCATTTAACACATACATTAGCAGTACATTACGTCCATGGGAGAAAATGGAGCATGTAAGCGACACAAAATAAAAATAAAATGAAACAAAATTTATAGCATTTCAAATTTTTGCGAGTAAAATAAAAACAAAAACAAGAGTTACTTTTTCAAGTTAATAACGCAGTTATTTTTTATTTAATTTCCTCCATTAAAAGACATTGCCTTTTTTTTTCTCTTCATAAACACATAAAATAATGCTATGCATCCAACAACAATTTTTACATTTCATATTTAGTTTAATTTTTTTATATATTGTTAGTGTAAATCATTTAAATCTATTAAACAATTAGAAATCATCTTAAATATCACTTTTAAAATAATTATGAAGAGAGGTTTTTATTTTTCACTTTTTTTATTGATTGTGTTTAACTTCTTTTTTTATTACTTTTAAAAAATAACAATATAAAAGCAGTGGAAATGTATTGGGGATTAAAAGAAAAATTTAAAAGTTTAAAAATTATTGTTAACACCAAATGGGAGATATTCCTTTAGGGGAGAGTATTTTAAATAAAAATAAAAAAGGGAAAAAAGATTTAAAAGTTAAAAAATAAAAAATAAAAAATAAGACTAATAAAAAAAATTAACATGAGAATAGTGGGTAATTTTTAAAAGAGAATAGTAGAAATTTAAAAACTAAAAAATCGTAAAATTGTCTAAAATTTGTGGATATAAAAAAAAAATATTTTATTTATTAACAGTATAGATATAGATGACAAACTATTATTAATTACTTTAACAAAATTCCCATTTTTTTTTATATTGTAATACATATTATATGTTTTTCTTCCTATCTCTTGTGCAGTTGTGTTTATACTTTATAATTTATCGTAAAAATTTAATCTGTCCCAACACTGCATCACATAATAAACGCATATCATGAGGAAAAAAAGAGTTTCAACTATAGAAAGCACTTGCACTGGCTGGCTATGGAAATAATTTCAGTGAATGAGATTCCGTGGGAATAATGCGAATTTTCCAATGGCAATGGCAGTTGCGGGAGGGAAACTGAAGCAGAGTGCTCTAGTTTAACAAACCCCAAACGCACCCGAATCAAATTCAAACTAAGAAACAAACATAGCATAGCCCCACACAACACACTGATACAGGAAAACAAAACAAAACGAAACAAAACGGTTTTCTGAGATCTGGAGCCGAAGATCCATTACCTGGAAAATGGATCGGCTCGTTGGAAACTTGCCGCCAATGGATCTGATGCGCTCCGAGACGATGACCTTCGTCCAGCTCATCATCCCCGCCGAGTCCGCGCACCGCGCCATCAACTATTTAGGCGAACTCGGCCTCCTTCAATTCCGCGACGTAACTTTCTCTCTCTCAGATCCAATTTCCGTTCCTTTCTTCGAATTGCGTTTTATTGTTTTTGGCGCTTTTTTTTTTTTTTTTTTTTTTTTTTTTTTTTTTTTTTTTTTTTTTTTTTTTTTTTTTTTTTTTTTTTTTTTTTTTTTTTTTTTTTTTTTTTTTTTTTGCGGAAACGTGTTTTGTCGACGTTAGTTTTGGTGTTTTGTGGCATTTGTTCGAATCGAGTGCGTGAAGAAGGTTTTGCGTTTGCGGCGGCATTGTTTGAATTCGTGTGTTGAGTTTAGGTTTCTGGCGCTGGTGCGCGGATTTGTTCGAACTCGTTGTTCTATTGTTGTTTGTTACGTGGTTGATTTGGACTTTGGATGCTTCACGCGAAGAGTTAATACTAAATATGATCCATCCAGCATTGAAGTGCAATTTTTGTGTTTTCTTGACTCTAATTATGTTTGAGAGATTGGTTGATGAACAGTTTGGTTGCATTGTCAATCTATAATATACTTTGTGTTTGAATGTAGACAATTAGGATTAGACTGCTATACATAAAGTGAGTTGAGGGTAAACTGAGTAATCTCAGCCATTGATTAAGTCCTCATGCGTAACAAATCATGGATGCAGTAGAATATCAATAATTAATTCAACAATGATTAAGATTACTCATTTTATCCTTATTCACTTTAGAGTAGTCAAATATACACAACTAGACTACTATATGTTGTTGTTGAAATTCTGTAATGGTACTATTTACTTTTCTCATTTTCGATGGGTGCGGGTTCTTAGTTCCAAATAAGATTGGCGTTCTCTGTTCATTGTCTTGCATTATTCTTTGTTGCATTAAATTTAGGTTCAGAAGGCTAATTTTAGAAACCTGATTATGTTGTTTCCTTTTTACTTTTTGTGACTATGTGTATGCCGCAACTATTGATAATGGTGAATTCTATTGGTAATCAAGGACAGAATGATGTCACTAACAAATGGTTCACTATGCACATAGTCGTGTCTGAGAACTATGAAAGGGTGATCAAGCGCATGAGGCTCTCACCTAATAGGGTTTGAGAGTGGAGATGTATGCAGTATTAACCACACTAGCTCTGAGAGGGATCTGACCCTGTGACCTCCAAGTCACAAGGCAACAAGCCTTGCCCCTTGTATTAGACAACCATGCTGTTTAAAAATTATTATTCATCATTACAATAGTTTTTTTTTTTTTTTTTGAGGGCGAGCCTTAACACAACGGTAAAGTTGTGTCTTGGTGATTTGTTGGTCATGGGTTCAAATCCGGAAACAGCCTCTTTGCATATGCAAGGGTAAGGCTGTATACAATATCCCTCTCCCTTACCTACGCATAGCATGGAGCTTCTAGGCAATGGGGTACATAGTTCTTTTTAGTTTTTTTTTTTTACTATAGTTTTTTTTACTATAGTTTTTTTTAGTTTTTTTTTTACTATAGTTTTTTTTCCCATCATTAGCATGTTTTTCGTATAATAGGACTCTCTTTACAAGTTGCTTCTTCATGTGTGATCTTATTGTAAAAATTGATTCTCTAAAAATTGTTGGAGAACCATACACGTAACATGGGACAATTGCTGTATATCTAGAGAATTGTAGCTCTTTTGGGTTTAGAGTCCTGGCGGATCCGGATATGCTAAAACTTGGATGTTAATGTTCAATTCTGGTGTATTTTCTCTTATATTTTTGCAACGACAGACTGAAAGTGGGGATGTTATTTAAAATTGTGAATAATATATCTTCTTTGCAATATCATATATGATGCTGTATCCTTTTATAAATGATATTTTGAGTGGCAACTTGCAGCGGTGTGTGTATGGAAATATTCAAAGTTAGTTTTAACCTTTCTAATTTTTGGTTTAGATGTTGATCTTGTAAAATTCTTCTATGATATTAATCACTGCATTTCTTATGGAATATATTTTCTCATCTGTAGTTAAATGCTGAAAAAAGCCCCTTCCAGAGAACATTTGTTAACCAGGTAATCTACACTGCGCTAATTATTCCTGAATGTCCTTAATTTTGTCACCTTTTGAATTGGTAACTCTTTAGTAAATTTTTTTGATGTTAGGACTTAGTCTGCAGTTTGTATTTGAGATTTTTCTATGGGGACAGATGTTATGACACTGTTCTCTATTTACTAGTTAGATTAAAAAAATATAAGAAAGTCTTCTGTTAAGTACATAGTTTATTTCATGTGAATCAGATTATTATTTTTCAAATTCTCCATATTTGATATTAAAATAAGGAAGAAATAGGTTCAGACTTCAGGAAAGAGTTTATTTTTATTGTTTTCCCTCTCTTTTTCTAGAACTAAACTGAATTTGGTTTATAAAATACTGTCATTGTTGAAATTATTGAGATTAAGGTATAAGAAATGGAAAAGAGAGATAAAAGAGACTACGCAATATGTTCTCTAATGTATATTGATGTGATGTGATGTGACTTGAAAGAAGAGGCATTAACCTTTGTTTACATATTTGATTCATAATCCTTATTAAATAATGAAACAAATCATGGAAATGGAAACACTCCTAAGAGATCATCAAAGATATTTTAAAATATTCGAAGATATTTTAAATGATATTATGAGATGTTTTGATATTCTAACAGACAGATTAGCTTTTCATAGTTTCCTTGCACTGGATATATTGTTATGGATCTCCAGAAGTCCTGATTGTGATAATATCCTCTAAATATATATTTTTTATTTACCAACATGAACTGCATTTTGCTTGACAGGTAAAGCGATGTGTAGAAATGTCAAGAAAGCTACGATTCTTCAAGGATCAAATCAATAAAGCTGGTCTAATGTCTTCTCCTTCAGTCTTGCAATCAGATATTTATCTGGAGGATTTAGAGGTCCTTCTCTATTTCACTGTTTTTCCCACATTAGATGTGATCATTGTCCTAGGTTGTTTTCAATATATATATATTTTCTGGCTCCCAGCAATAACATGATGATGGAACTTAAGTTGGTTGTCTGCAGTTTTACCAATTTACGTGGGTGGTTATCACTATTGAATCTGACACTGTAAGTTCTGTTGATTTCTCTTGAAACAGATACAACTTGCTGAGCATGAACATGAGCTAATTGAAATGAACTCTAACAGTGAGAAACTTCGGCAATCATATAATGAACTACTGGAGTTCAAGATTGTATTACAAAAGGTATTTTCCTTAGATATTTGTGGTGAGCATACTCTCTTTTAAAGTACTGGAGGTTTTGATATGCTCCCTGTTATTTTTGGTTATTCTAGTTTCTCCTGTTTGAATTCAATTAGCCAATAGGGGTTTTTCTGATTGTAACTCAGCATTAGTTATTGGAGATTCTTTTTTGTTGATTCACTTTTCTACTATTCACTTTTCTACTATACTTCTGATATTAATGTATTCTGTCAAAAATCAATGATATTTTATTTTTAATTATAAATGGAATTCTGTTCTTTTTGATAAAAAATACTACCTACATACTTTCTCTCATGTACATATGAGATATAACTTGTGGGCATGTTTCAGGCATGTTGTTTTCTTGTTTCAAGTCATGGCAATGCTTTTTCAGAAGAGAGAGAACTGGAGGAGAATGTTTTCTCAAATGGAGACTATATTGAGACACCATTTTTGTTTGAACAGGTTCCTTGTAACGTCTCTTATTACATTTTGATTTTTTCTGCTATAAAAACTGTAAATTCTGTTACAAGTTTTTTTTCTTTCCAATTTTATCTTGTCATGTAAGTGAACTGTTATAAATGGTTTATTTTACAGGAAATGAGGCATGCACCATCGGATCAATCTGGTTTACAATTTATCAGTGGGATAATTTGTAAATCCAAAGTTCTTAGGTTTGAAAGGATGTTGTTTCGTGCTACAAGAGGCAATATGCTTTTCAATCATGAACCAGCTGATGAACAAATCATGGATCCTATTTCAACTGAGATGGTTTTCTTCCTTTCTTATTAATTTAAAGAATATTGATAATTTGGCTGTAGCTCTGGAATCTGTATTTAATTTGTTATTACTTTAACCAATCCCGTGCCCAGTTTGTTTATTTCCCTAATAATTTGTCCTCTGTTATCCTGATGACAGATTCCTGATCTTTTCAGGTTGAGAAAATTGTGTTTGTTGTGTTTTTCTCTGGGGAGCAAGCAAGAACAAAGATTCTAAAAATTTGTGATGCATTTGGTGCAAATTGTTACCCTGTTCCTGAAGATATAAGTAAACAGAGGCAAATAACTTCGGAGGTATGTATGCTCAGATTAAGAAGATATTTTTTCCTTTCGATTATGCATACTCTTCTATCATGACATAGGGGCCATGTGTACTCTAGTTTCTAGATAAAACTGGGTTTTTATGCTGCTACAGTTTATGTGGGGAAAAAATTGTTGTCTGAACTTCAATATATTTATATTGTTGAGATCTCACATCAACTAGAGATATATGCTAATGTGGTCCTTACTCCTTATAAGGCTTGGGCATTCCTCACCTTATAAACTGGTTTTGTGGGGTTAAGTCCTAATTCCGAATTCTAAGATTGTATCAAAGCTTATCCTAGATTCGTTGTTGGGTCACCCGTATTTGTCTATGCTATAGATGTTTATTCCTAGGCATGGGGAAGTGTTGTTATTGGTCTGCAAATAGTCAAGTATGCAAAGAGATAGAGAGAGGGTGCCAGAAGTAGAACATGGCAAGAGAGATGACTAATTGGAAAAAGAAAATAATCATGAAAATAAAGTGGAGCTCCATATTTAAGGAAATACAACAGCTGAATAGTGGCAGGCCACTGGTACTGCTCCAATATCATCTTCAGATTATAAGGTTTAGGTAGGAGAAAAAGGAAAAGAGAAAATGGAGGTTGAATAATCTGAATTTGATTTGATGCGATACAAAAAGACAAAGCAGTAAACCCTATTGATAATTTAATATGAATGCTAGACTCCTTAAGTTTAATCGATTGAGGAAACAAATCATGAAATATGAAAACCATTTCTAGAGATATTCTAAGCAATTTTAAGATACAATAGTGATATCATAGAATATTTTTCTAGATATTCTAAGCAATTCTAAGATACAATAGTGATATCATAGAATATTTTTCTAGATATTCTAATAGAGATTGTATGATTTCTAATAGATAATATAGTTTATGGTTACAGGTTTCATCCCGTCTTGCTGACTTAGAGGCAACTCTGGATGCTGGGATTAGGCATCGGAATAAGGCTCTAGCTTCTGTAGGAGGCCATTTAACAAAATGGATGGACATGGTAAGAATTAGCTACTGAATATAATATTGTTCCTTGTGATATAGCTGCAAGGCATTCCTAATACTTGATCCGCCTTTGCAAGTGATGGGTATTTTATTATGAACTAATAGCTCTCATTCTTATCATCTTGTCCTAGGTAAGAAGAGAGAAGGCTATGTATGATACACTGAACATGCTAAATTTTGATGTCACCAAAAAATGTCTTGTTGGAGAGGGCTGGTGCCCTATATTTGCAAAAACACAGGTATCTTTCCCCCTTAAAATTTGTTGGATCCTCGCCAATTTTTTTTCCCTTTAATTTTTTAGGAGTTCAAAACATCTTTGATTCCTATTGCCCATTAAAGAGATTGCATCTTTTGATTTTCCAGATTCAGGAGGCACTGCAGCGTGCAACTTTTGACAGCAGTTCTCAAGTTGGCATAATCTTTCATTCAATGGATGCACTGGAATCACCACCTACATATTTTAGGACCAATAGTTTCACAAGTCCATATCAGGAAATTGTTGATGCATATGGGTGAGCCTAATATATAATATGTTTATTAGCTGCAACATGAGTATGTTAATGTATTGTCATAAATTACTTTCTTTGAAGTTAGAAATGCATGACAATGTGCTATGCCCATGTCAATAGATCAATAGGATAGAAACGTTATTTTGTGATTTTGCTATAAAAACTGAAAAGACTCCTAGTCCTAATGAGCCCTTGTACTTGGCAGTGTTGCAAGATATCAAGAAGCAAATCCTGCAGTTTATACAACTATTATATTCCCATTTCTTTTCGCGGTTATGTTTGGCGACTGGGGTCATGGAATTTGCCTGTTGTTGGGAGCGTTGGTTCTTATAGCACGTCAAAGCAAGCTCAGCACTCAGGTAATGCCATTCTAACTTTGACATAAATAAAGTAGCAATGGGAGGTTTATACCAAAAAATATAATGAGTATGTTGTCATTATGGTTAGTTAATCTTTGCGAAAAAAAACTTAACGATATTTCAAATTTGATCGAGATTCTTTTCCATCTGATTGAAGTAGGATCATTGTATTAATGTTCAGAGTTGAGTATCCAGTGTTTTCTATGATTTAGTTGATAAACACCACAATAGTTGACATTTTTTTATAATTATTATGATTTTATGTCCTTAAATATCTTGAAATGTATTATGGTTGGTAATAAATCTATTGTACTGCATACAAGTGCAACTGAGTTGCACAATATCCTTTATATTTGTGTTCTTGGCATGGGAATTAAGTACCTAACAATTATATTTGATTTCTGCCAGCGACTTGGAAGCTTTATGGAGATGCTATTTGGTGGCCGTTATGTGCTACTTTTGATGTCACTATTTTCAATCTATTGTGGGTTAATCTACAATGAATTCTTCTCTGTTCCTTATCACATATTCGGTCCATCTGCTTATAAATGCCGAGATAGCTCATGCAGGTGTCTTTTATTTCTCTCTCTCTTTTGTGCCAGATTTATTTCTTTTTTTTGGGTACCATTATGTAGATACACAATGCATTAGTTGTTTGTGTTTTAGGTTGCCCTTTCTGTTTTCTGTTTTTTAATTGAAACATACAATCAACCATTCAATTCCTGGTAATCAGGGGGGGCTGGCTTTATAGCCTAATTTTGTGGTGGGATACCTACATATATCTAGGCTTTTGGATTCATAATTCATGCATCACTGCATGTATTAGGTTTCCATAGGTCTATATGTAGCAGGGTGACAATGTAAATAGAACAGAACCACTTGTAATCATCTTATTACTATAATACATATTACTTTTGTTGATCAAAAAAAAAAAAAATTCAATTCCTGGTAATGACTCCTTGATTACTGAATTCTATTTTTGCTAAAATACAAATGTTGATTCAAATCATTCTGCTATGCAGCAGTCATGTATCACCAATTCCATCCTGGGAAGAATCTTTTGGTTTGACACCATCAGATGTGTTTAGTCACAGTTCTAAGAGAGTTGCCTTAATGTCTAACTGTCTGTATCTTATGACTGTTTACCTTGAAAAACTGAAGTTCTTAAATTGATTCACATTTCACTTAAAAATATTACCTTCAAATCTACATCATCAGAAATAATTTGATTTGCATCTCTTCCACAGTCTGCACTCTTCAGTTATGCTTTCTGTTTTTGCTCCTTTCCTCCTTCAAATTGTGCTAATTTTTTGCTATATTTTCAGAGCTTGCATTAATTGGAAAGTTGTTTTTTAGCCAGGTTTTAACTTGGTGTGTGATTTTTTTATCATTCTCCACCCCAGGGATGCGCATACTTTTGGCTTAGTAAAATACCGAGAACCATATCCATTTGGTGTGGATCCCAGTTGGCGGGGAAGTCGTTCAGAGTTGCCTTTTCTAAACTCTCTCAAGATGAAGATGTCCATTCTGCTGGGTGTGGTGCACATGAACTTGGGAATTCTTTTAAGTTATTTCAATGCTCGTTTCTTTGGCAACTCGCTGGATATAAGGTGCTCGCTTTTCTTCTAACTTCTCCCAGCAGTTACTTTTTGCTTTTCTTTGAGTAGAATGTTGTAACTTAATCTTCATGATGCTTTTAGGTACCAGTTTGTGCCACAGATGATTTTCCTTAACTGTCTATTTGGATATCTTTCCCTTCTTATCGTTGTCAAGTGGTGTACTGGCTCTCAGGCAGACCTTTATCATGTAATGATTTACATGTTTTTAAGCCCTTTTGACAATCTTGGTGAGAATCAATTGTTTTGGGGCCAAAGACCACTTCAAGTATGATTCACTTCTTTGCTTCTTTATTGCTCAATAATTGGTGTTCCATTTCCTATTTTACATCATTCCAAATTACTGTTCATGATATGCAGGTTGTGTTATTGCTTTTGGCTGTAATTGCAGTTCCATGGATGCTCTTTCCAAAACCTTTTATACTAAAGAAGCTTCATAATGAGGTGCCACTTTTGCCTCCCATGTGTGTGATTTTATTGCTTGAATATTGAGAATTTTGTTCACTAAAATTCTTGTTTACATGTTAACATGCCTACATTACATATAAATCCTTGTTGGTTCTATTTCCCCTTTCGACTGGATTTTTGCTTAAGGTTGTCAAATTTAAATTCTCTTTTGAGGTCCATTATAAGATCATTTTTCTTTAGACTAAAATATGCTAGTTTCAAATCACTTACAACTATTGGCTATACAGACATTGTTTTAGCTATATAGTTGCCCTTGTCCTATACTTTTGATGGCAGCTAGTTATTAAAGAAGCAATGCCGGGAGTTTGTGAAGATTATTAATCTTTTATCTTTGATGATAATATAGAGATTTCAAGGACGCACTTATGGTGTGCTTAATACCTCTGAGATTGATCTTGAGTTGGAACCAGATTCTGCCAGGCAACATCATGAGGAATTCAATTTCAATGAGGTTTTTGTTCACCAAATGATTCACTCCATTGAGTTTGTTCTAGGTTCAGTTTCAAATACAGCCTCATATCTACGACTTTGGGCATTAAGGTTTCGTCAGCTATGATTGTCTCATTGCATTGGGTCCTTATTATATCAAAAAAAAAAAAAAAATTATCCTTGGTTGATATTTTTTTTACCTCTTTGCAGCTTGGCTCACTCAGAACTTTCCACCGTTTTTTATGAGAAAGTCCTGCTACTTGCTTGGGGGTGAGTTTGATTCATAAACTTTCATTAATACGATGTACTTTTTTTTTAGCTCTTTATTGAGATTTTCTATTTTTTATTTTGGATACCTCCGCATCCAATGTGCATGCTGTAATAGACAACAAAACTGTAATTTATAATTAAACTTATCTGAATGGTTATCATGAAATGCCAAATAAAGGAAGGTTTTAATAGTCCACAAACTTACACTTGATCTTTGGGCAGAGAGGAATCCAAGTACAGCATCAGGAAAATGTAATATTTTTATTGTGTGAACATGAAGAAGAAGGGTGCTGGCAATAAATGGCTTCATTTATATTTCAAATTGCTTTACTTTTTTATGTTAATGTTTTATGTTCGGTCTTAGGTGGTAATAGCATGCCTTAGTTTTGATGAATTTTCTTGTTACCGTGAAAGTAACCTTCATAGATATTATTATTCCTAGTTTGAGATCATAGTAGGGAATGGGTATAATTGTCGCGGACAGTTAGAAACTTTTTTTCAACAGGGATAAGTCAGTAAGATATTTCTATGGTGCAGAGTAGTTTTTGAACAGATAAATGTATTTATGGCTTATTCTATTGGTGCTGTTGTCATTAAAAGTATGGCTGACAAAAGTATCTTAATCAATACCTATGTAGCCATTAATGTATTTTGCACGAGCCACTTGCTAGTCTTTTTTTGTTTAATTCTTCACTTGCTAGTTTAGATTAGTGTGACTTCTGATGAGCCCCTGATTAGGAGTTGTAAAGATACAACTATGCAACTAGTCTCCACATAGTGTAAATATAAAAATTATGTATGTTTTTGGAGTTAAATTGAAGAAAATTGAGTTAAAACTAATTCAGAGCTGCATGAAAAAACCCTTTCGTGTCTGCATTCTTTTGTTGGATATTTTACGCTTATGACTTATCCATGTATTATGTTTGCATTCCTTTTTGGCATTTTTCTTTTTTAGTATCATTGTTCTATATTTAATTGTTGATATCATCGTTGATTAACAGGTATGACAATCTTGTCATTCGGTTAGTGGGGCTAGCTGTTTTTGCCTTTGCAACTGCCTTTATACTGCTAATGATGGAAACTCTCAGCGCTTTTCTTCACGCCTTGCGTCTTCACTGGGTAGAATTTCAGAATAAATTCTACAGCGGTGATGGCTACAAGTTCAAACCTTTTTCCTTTGCCTCCTTAACAGAGGATGAAAATTGATCCATTTTTGTCTTTCTTGGTCTATTGGCAAATATGTGCAGAGAGTATATACGTAACTAGAAGGAATACGGCAAGAATTTGTGGGATTCAATTTAGTGGTTACTATGGGTACTGGGTTTGGCCTAGCAACAATATCCAAGCTCATTTTTCCCGTGGCTATTGCTGGAGTATTGGACTGCATCTAATTTTTCTTTTTCTTTCTTAGAGTAGGAAAATGGGAAGAGATTAGGGAATGGAATTGTTAGACCAATTTTGTAAAAAAGAAGTCCATCTTAGTTTAGCTATTGGGTATTTGGGATTACACATATACACATAATGTAGCGCGGGCTTCCTAGGATGTCGTCATGTAGGTATTGGCTCTGATTTTTTTTGTAATGATTAATCACAAGTTATAATCCCATCTCTTTTGCGAGGTTTAGTCAGAAAACATGATGCCATCTGTATGAATTTGTCATGATAAGCCGGCCGGACCCTAGGAATAAAATTTGAATTACCTCTTCGGTAATGAAATAAGTGATGTTACACCTTTTTTTTTTATTACTTTTATTAGCAGTTCTGTCTGGTTTTGTATTATCTGAGTAATTCATTCAATAACAATACATGCATTTACATTTTATATACAGAAAATCATATTACCATGTCCCTCTAAAATAAAAGATTTCATGTAAATAGCATTTCAAATACTCATTTTATAAAGAAATAAAAATAATAATAAAAAATAGAATATAATGTAGGATGAAGGTAGTTAGAATTCCAAAAAATGTATATGAATTTCCTATTTCTTAACATCTCTAGCAATTCCTAATATGAATGTTCTGAAATTATAATTATTAGTTATTTCAATCCTTAAAATTATCAACACGCTGAAAATAAAATAACTAGCTTTTGGATCTTTTGTGCGGATTTGGGGTGAAATAATTGAAATACGTGGGTTTGTAAATTGGAACTAGACATGTACTAATTATTAGTCATTTAGTTTATAATAATAAAAATTTATCAATTTGATCTTAACTTTGATCATTATTAGTCATTTTAATTGGTATTAATCTGGTTCCTAATTTTGTTCTGCATCAGTCAACTTGAGTCTTAACATTATAGAGTAAATTGACTTATGATTGCAAATTATCAGTCTAGATTGAATTTGTAATGTTAAGGACTAAATTCACCGGTGGTACCAATTTCAGGGATTAAATTGGATGACAATTGCAAAGGTAAGATTCTTTAATATGCATTATAAAAAAAATAAATCTACTATTACATGGGTGGATTCTTAAATATTCAAATTGTGATCAATACTACAAGGAATTACGACAAAGGAATGAATACTGTTAATTCAATCTTAAACTAATATTCGTAACGTACTCTTGATAACCATTTTAACGTTTTTCATTGAAAATGCATTAGAGATGTCTCTCCAAGCATCGAATTTACAAAAGAAAGAAAGAAAAAAAACGTTGAACGAGTAGTAAACAAGAAAGAGATAAAAAGAGGCTAATGGATCGATCCATTTAGAAAAGTGGTAAGGTGATTAATATTGCTCAAACAAAACTGTTTTTGGTTCCTACCAGTCAAAAATAATTATCAAACTATTCTTC
>PYAF01002382.1:1872062-1888348 GCA_007407185.1 Glycine tomentella
TTTTTTTTTTTTTTTGTTGTTACTCAACGGAATCACGATCCCATTATACAATAGATTTTGTTACACAACAAAGTTAAAATTTTATTGTGCAGTGCATTATATAACACATGTTTTAAGAAAAATTACGAAATAGAAATGTGATTCCATTATATGATGTGTAATGGAATTACACTTCCATTGTACTATTATCTTTTAACCCCTCTGTATAACGAAATCATGGTTTCGTTGTGCATTTTTTCCTCCACACCAAAATACACTATGGAATAATGATTATGCTACATAACAATGATACCAGAATTATGCACAACGGAATCTTATGCACAATTCTCACATCTATTATTACATAGCAAAATCACGATTTGGTAATATTTTTTGGGAATGAATAATTTTAAAATTTTGAGGAATTACAGGACCAATAACAAAACCCATTGGGACGAATAGCAACTCCCATGTGCTAATAACTAACTAACAACCAGATCCGGTGTAGCCCAATCACATTTATCATCACCCACAATACTCTCGTGCCTTATCTCGTAAAATCCGCATCACTAACGTCCCAAAACCACAATGGTGGTTCCCGCTCGCCATCGTTTGAAATTGCGAACGAATTTGCAGAAGCACACACACTCACAGTAACCGATCGAATCCATTTCACACCAAATTCAAAACTACAACTAACACAGAAGAAAAGAAGTGATATCATATCATCATATTCATGGATTCCATTTCTAACCTTCCGCTCCTAGAGATCGCAGGCGAAGACGATTCGTTGCTCTTCGATTTATCGGCAGCGTCCTCCACCGACGTTTTCTCTTGCTCCCCTCTCCTACCTCTCAGATCTAATCCTCCTCAATCCGGTTAGGGTTTTTCTATTTCGTTTTCTTTTTTGAATTTCTGGATAATTTGTGATGAGTAATTGTTGATTTGAGTAATGCACCTGCAGAAGGAAGAGAAGGTGGCGGTGCGGATTCCAGAAATCGGAGTTCCTCGGTCAGTAACAGCGCGAGCAAAGAGAACGCGGATTGGAACACACCGCAGAAGCTTAGCTTGGAGCCTCAGCAAATGAAGAGGAAGAAGAAAGGAGGCGGTTACAATTTGCGCAAGAGCTTGGCATGGAATCGAGCTTTCTTTACCGAAGAAGGCATTCTCTTCTCTCCATTGTCCATTAATTAACTGTGAAAGATTGATTAACATTTAACACTAATTGTTATCCATTAATTAATTAATTAATTGATGGATTGATTCCGAACCCTACTTTTCAGGTGTTTTGAACCCGACAGAGCTTTCTGTGATTAGTGGCACTGCTACTCCCAAGGCAGGGTTGAATTTGGAGGTAATCCATGAAGAAGAGTCCGTTGGCACTTCGATAGAGTTGCAGGACATTGAAGAAAATTTGTTCATGCATTCATCCGATGCTGTTCCTGTTAAAGATAGAAAGATTGGCTTATCTCCAAAGCCTGCTGCATTAGCTAAAGCTTCTCCAGCCCCGGTTTCCAAAGTCAGTCTTTATATGCTTTTTGCGCAAATGATGATAGTTTATTGAAATTAAACTCTGTCTGATTTCTGTCACATATTACTTTGAATGCTTGTTTGTTAGGCAAAGAGGAAAGTGCTTACTGTCAATGACTCAGTTGGCAACAGATCTAAACGCAATGCTTGTCCTCCACGGATGCCAGTAGCTTCGTCCTCATATCCTTCCATTGCTTGTTTAGGATAGATATTAAGTGTCTTATATTGTGCCTGTGCTATGGAATTGAGTTGTCTTGTGTTTCTTTATCTGTTACATTATGGAAGAGTTTACCTTAACCCCTTTGCAAACTAAAAAAACCTGACACAGTAAAAGCGCCAAGTAAAGAATTGAAAGTTACTAGAATACCTGGTCCGAAATCAGATGTTTCTGCAAGTGCAACAACTGCTAGGAGTGGAATGTTGACCACAGGTTCCTTGAAGAGAAATCAGAATGCTCGTCCTGGTTTGTTCTGCAACTTGTGTTTGTTTCTTTTTTTTATCCAAGTAACTTTGACAAGACTGAACAGGAGAGAATCAAGAGATATAATTTCAATTATCTTTATTGTACTCTTGCATAACACAATGTAAAAATGGATCATATAACAAATTTAATTTGATTGAGGTTTGTAATCTCAATGAATTTCGCAAATACAGGTTTCTCTTGAGTAACCAACTATCAAATTCTAACCTTAACATGAGATGATTTTATTGGTTATATTTTGTTCATTTTGTTTCTCTTCTACAGCCACTAATCTTCAGCAGCAGTCTGGAGTAAAAGGCCTATCCAAAAATCCTAAAACTGTCCCAAGTAACCCAAAAGTTGGTCTGGCTGATAAATGTTCAGTTACTAGAACACTTACCAAGCAGGCTAGGAAACATTTGGTAAGGAACTCAAGAGTCTGTAATTTTTTAACATTCATCACTTGTTCCATCAAGTTTTCAATTCCTTTTATTTAACTATTAGGCACATGATTTGTCTCTTGAAATTGGTTGACTGCACAGGATAACTCAGTTTCAGAAACACATCTACCATCCAGAATGCATCAATCAAGAACTGAAGCAAACAAAGAGTCAGAAGTTTGTCTTCCACAAGGTGTTTCTGACATCGGTGAGAAAAAGCAACGGACACAAATTCAAACAACAAAATTGTCAGGCTTACGTATGCCATCTCCCTCATTGGGATTCTTTTCTCTGGTATGTTTATTTTGGTTGGTCCTCATTTCATATTTAGGGGCATGTATCAGTAAAATAATGCTCATATTCATGCTTGTTACTGCTTTTGCAGGCAAAAACTCCCAGTTCACATAGCCAATTACAGAAAAGTTCTAAACCTTGCAAACCTGATAGTAGTAACATTCCTAAATTACATAATTTAGAAACAAATTCTGTTAATGAGGCAAGACTACCGCATGCACCTGGAATAAGGTCTCAAATTGTCAAAGGTGCAGCAAAGAATTGCACTGAGGTATTAACCGTTTTAGATGTAAAGTCAGAACCGAGGATGCAAGTGGATAATAAGCAAATAGCGCGTGTAGAAGTGGAACATAGCTCTATGGGCTCTGAAAATATAAGCAAGCAAGAAAAGGTTGAAAACAATCTTCAACATGTCAACATAAAATCTAAGGATCAAGGACAACTACATAGAAGCGAGAATGCCTCTAGCATGGAGAATGTGATATTCCCTAGACATGAAAACAAGCTTCTTTCAGTGAGTCAAACCCAAGAGCAGTCGGAGAAAGAGGCTGATCACCCTGATGTTTTGTCAAAAGAGTATCAATCTGTATTTCAGGAATCACAGTCTATGGATCGTCATGGCATGCAGAGAAATTCAATAATGAAAGCTAGTATTTCAAATACTATGCATAATGCCGTGGGACAAGATGAAGATGAACAAATCAAACTGCTGGCTTGTGATGTTCTTACTTCCAATGAAAGTTTTGTGCTACAGGCAAAGCATGATACTTCTTTTAAGGATAGTAGACTCTCTGAAGAGTTCAAGGAATACAATAGTGTCAAGACTGCACTTTTAAATTCTAGTCTTGTTGATTTGAGTGAAACTGTTTTCGGAGGATCTATACAAGAAATCCCCCTTAAGAATACTGAACAGGTAAATGGTGATGCTACTGATTTTGTTACAAGTGGAAGAGATGCACAAGTGCATTTATTGAACGGGAATCTCTCAGTTGAGTGCAATGAAAGCACTGAAAGTAATTTAGAGGCAGTTAATCAGCAGTTACAGGGGGAACAACTCAAGACTACAAGTGCTGGTATTGTAGGAGAAATTAGTTCATCAAAAGATGAATCACATGTAAATAGTTGTCAACTAGTTCATATGACAACCTTATCTTCCAAAGGTTCTCCTCAGAAGTCTATACCAGAAATCAACTGTCCCGCTGAAAGTGAACCAAAAATAGCCGAAATTGAAGACTGCCAGTTTCCAGTAGATGATCAATCAGGTTTCATTCAGACCAGACCAGTGTTGGAAGGATGTGAAAAGGTTATTGACTCAATAGCAATGCATGAGAATTCTCAAGCATTTGAATTCGATAGTTTAAGTGAAGTTTGTGTGGCTGTTTCTGCAACTGCTTCCAACACTGTGGTAAGCAATGTTTCTCAGGAAAGCAGACCTTTTCAAGAGAATCTCCACTTTACTTCCCAACTATGTCCAATGGTAAAAGCTGATTTTGATTCGAGTAAAAATGAAATGTCAACCAATAACTGCTGTATGATTTCTGAGTTGCAGCTTAAAGATGAGGATTCTTCTAAGGATGCTTCAATGCACTATGATGTTCCTTTTGATACCCCTGGACACTTTGAGCAACAAATTAGCAAGACCATATATTCTAAATCTAGGGAAATGCTTTGTGAAGGTGAGAGTTTAGAGCTAAATCATGGTCACTTGCTTGATCAGAGTGAATTTTCTGAAGTAACTGCAGATTTCATTTCAAACACCAAAGATTCTATCATTATTGCAGCTGGAAAATCCTCTGGCTGTTTACAACATACACTACTGGCTCAGTTAGTCCAAGAAGTTGATCACACTAAGAGAGAGATTGAAGAATCTCATGTGGAAGATGCACAAGTACATTTGTTCAATGAAAATCCAGTGGCATACAACTGCAACAGTAAGCACTGCCTTCTTGTTACAAATGATAAGTTTCCATTGTCAGATAACAATAACATAAATGTAAATTCTCATCTTTCTGATTTTGATAGACCTGGTGCTGTTGTTGGTGTAGGTTCAGAGAATGTTAATAATATACAACACTTGGATGGTGACTGGGTGCCCACAAATATTGCTTCTTCTGAAGAAATCAAGAAAACAAATTTATCTGAGGGTGTCCTAGAAGGATGTGATATCCATACAAGTGAACACAATGCTTCCAATCATCATATTCAGGTTATGCCTGAAAACAAAGATGAAAAGATTGATGTGGATGAAAGGGAAGAGCTTTTACGAATGGATGATTTAAAAGAAGGTTCTTCTGACATATTGCCATTAGTTGAAGTTCAACTCAATGACAACATGATATCTTCTGAATCCAATTCTTCTATAGAAGTGAGCAAAGATTCTTCTACGGTCATGGTTGCTTGGAAATCTGAGGAGCAATGTTCTTTGAGTAAAAGGTCAAACTTCCCGGCTTCATATAATTTAATCTTCAACGCAGGAATCCCACAGGTCTGTGAAGTTAGTTCATTGAACAATAAAAAAAATTTAGATGAAGCTGAAACTAATATCTTTGAGAAAATTGAATCTTAAAATTTTAATAATTAATCTTTTGGTATAATTTTGTTGCATGTTAATCAAATTGTTTGTGTTGCATGTAGAAGTTGAATCAAAATGCACCCCATGGAGATTGGCCGGAAACTGTTTCTGCAACTGCTTGTGACACTAAGGTAAACGATGTTACTCAAGAAAGCACACCTTTTCATGATAATGATGTAGAAAATCTCCACTTTACAGCCCAAATATTTCCAATGGTAAAAGCAGATTTTAATTCCAGGGAAAATGATATATCAACCAATAACTGCTGTACCATTTCTGAGTTGCAGCTTAGAGATGATGGTTCTTCTAGGGATGCTTCAATGCACTATGATGGTCAATGTGATGTTACTGGAAACTTTGAGCAACAAACTAGCATGATTGCATATTCTATAGCTAATGAAATGCTTTGTGAAGATGAGAGTTTAGTGCAAAATCGTGATCAGTTGGTTGATCAGACTGATTCTTCTGAAGTATCTACAGATTTCATTTCAAACACCAAAGGTTCTATTGATAATGGAGCTGAAACCCCCCCTGGCCATTTACAACATACACTATTGGCTCAGTTAGTACAAGAATTTGATCACACCAACAGAGAGATTGAGGAATCACATCTGGAAGTTGCACAAGTGCAGTCATTTACTGAAAATCCAGTGACATACAACTGCAGCAGTAAACACTGTCTTGCTGTTACTGATGACAAATTTCCATTGGCTGATAACAATAATATAAATGAAGATTTTCATCTTTCTCCGTTTCAAAGACCTGGTGCTGTTGTTGGTGTAGATTCCCAGAATGTTGATAACATACTTATTGCTTCTTCTCAAGAAATCAAGAAAACAAATTTATCTGAGAGTGCATTAGAAGGATGTGATATCCATACAAGTGAGCACAA
The DNA here is from genome assembly GCA_007407185.1 of Glycine tomentella. Taxonomy (NCBI): domain Eukaryota; kingdom Viridiplantae; phylum Streptophyta; class Magnoliopsida; order Fabales; family Fabaceae; genus Glycine; species Glycine tomentella. Next base: position 1,878,230 of record PYAF01002382.1, read on the forward strand.
TGCTTCCAATCATCATATTCAGGCTATGCCTGAAAACAAAGAAGGAAATCTTGATGTGGATGAAAGGGATGAGCTTTTGCAAATGGATGGTGCAAAAAAAGGTTCTTCAGACATATTGCCATTAGTTAAAGTTCAACTCAAAGGTTCCCAGAATGTTGATAACATACAGAACTTGGATGTTGATTGGCTGCCCACAAATATTGCCTCTTCTGAAGAATTCAAGAAAACAAATTTATCTGAGGGTGCATTAGAAGGATGTGATATCCGTACAAGGGAGCACAATGCTTCCAATCATCATATTCAGGCTATGCCTGAAAACAAAGAAGGAAATCTTGATGTGGATGAAAGGGATGATGAGCTTTCGCAAATGGATGGTGCAAAAAAAGGTTTTTCAGACATATTGCCATTAGTTGAAGTTCAACTCAAAGGTTCCCAGAATGTTGATAACATACAGAACTTGGATGTTGATTGGCTGCCCACAAATATTGCCTCTTCTGAAGAATTCAAGAAAACAAATTTATCTGAGGGTGCATTAGAAGGATGTGATATCCATACAAGTGAGCACAATGCTTCCAATCATCATATTCAGGCTATGCCTGAAAACAAAGATGGAACTCTTGATGTGGAGGAAAGAGCAGAGTTTTTGCAAATGGATGATGTGAAAAAAGGTTCTTCAGATATATTGCCATTAGTTGAAGTTCAACTCAATGATAATGTTGTATCTTCTAAATGTAATTTTTCTATAGAAGTGAGCAAAGTCTCTGTTACAGACATAGTAACTTGGAAATCTGAAGAGCATTGTTCTCTGAGTGAAAGTTCAAACTTACCAGCTTTAGATGATCTAACCTTCAACACAAGAACCCCACAGGTCTGCGAAGTTAGTTCATTGAACAGTACAATTTTTTCAGATGAAGCTGAAACTAATATCTTCGAGAAAGATGAGTTTCCAAATACCGACATGCAGCACCAGTCAAGTGGCAATATTTATTCTGCAGAAGACAGCAGCAAGATAATTCGATTGTGAGTATCTTAGTTCTTGAAAATATTTGATCAATTACGCTTTGACAATCCTTCCATTTGACAAATTGAGTGATATAATATTAATTTTTTGAATGGCAGGGAGGATTCTGCAAATAAAAGCAAGCAGGAAGTTCCTACTGTGAAGCCTCCACCAAATGCTGCTCCGTTTTCAGATGAATGGTTAGCTGCAATTGAAGCTGCTGGAGAGGTGAGTAAGATTTCTTGACTGCACCTGCATATTTTTTATGACTGATTAATATGTTTTTGCATGGCGTGGTGTTTCATGCCACTTCAGTGTTGTAGTGTTGTTTTCCTGTTTGTATTGCATGTGAAAGTTGAATCAAATTTTTATGTTAGACTTAGCTTCACTATATTATGCCATTAGTTCTTTGAAATATGGTAGACTATATTTTGATGTTAGATTCATCTTACACCTCGTGTTTACAGGAGATTTTAACGATGAAAAGCGGTGCTGTACAAAATTCTCCCCCTGACAAGCCTCAGCAAGAACCAAGTCCTTGGTCCCCGGTAGGTTCATTCTTCAGTATCTAATTCTGATTCAAATTATAAGCATAAAGCTCTAGCGTGAATAGTTTTCTTCTTTAAATCGGATACTAAAGTATAGGATTGACACCATACCTACGGATTCCCTCACTTGAATTGTGTTTAGATAATAGATCAGTATCTCTCTTTTCAGGGTTTAAATATAGAAAACCCCATCAATATTTATAAATAGACTTAAATATGTTATCGATCCCTGATAAATACCTGATTTTTGCATTTGCTTTCTAATAAATTTTTATTTAATATTGAGTTTCTAATAAAATAATAATTTTATTTTTGGTCCTTGATATTTTATTTTACTCCCTAATAAATTGGTGAATTTTGTATTTGTTTTCTGATAAATTAGCGAATTTCGTTTTAGTCCCAACTAATAACAAATGAATTTTTTTATCATAAAACAAATACAAAATTCGTTAATTTATCAAGGACTAAAAAACGTTTCAAAAGACTAAAAACAAAATTATTTTTTTTATTAAGATCTCATTGCAAAACAAAAAATTTATTATCAAATATTTATTAGAAATCAAAAAATATTTAAACCTTCTAAATATTCATGGTAAGATGCACACAATTTTGACCTAATTAAGTCACGTGAAAAATCTAACATGTGAGATGTATTTCCTACAAACAACACAACCTAAAAGAACTTATAAAACAAAAAGACCAAGAATAAAGCAGCTATCCACTTCCACTGCTGCAGTGCCTGTGATTCCAAATGGTGCATCACGTCTTTGTAGTTTCAGAAAATATGAAAAATAAACAAGGAACAGACATCGTTTATTGTAGATGTTCCCTGGACCAGAATGGGAATATTCTCTATATTCATTTCATCCTCTTCGATGGTGATACGGGACAACCTCTGCCTGCTCTATTAAAATGGGATTTTTTGCAATCTATTTTTCACGTGTCATCTCTCCAGAACTTAATCCTTCTTAACTTCAAAAGATGTAATTTGCATGAGAACAGCATTTGATATTGGAATTCCTGTGATTATCTTAACTTCAAAATGCCTTTTCCTTAGCTTTACACCAATGTAACATTAAAATCTACCCAATCCCTTTCCATTATCTTTGATGTCTTGATAATCAACTGAGTTTCGCTTGATTCTTCTTTATTGCTAACTAATAACTATAATATTTTCTAGTTGAACATCTAAGAAGTTCCATTATTACTGTTGCTTTCCCTATTTCGTTCGTTGTCTCTTTTTATCTCTATGCTTTGCATTTCGACTATATATTATTGAGTATTACTTTTAATTTATTTGTTTCATTTTGGTTTTTGCAGGTGAGACGTAAGAATCAATCGATTGGACCCTTTGACTGTACCAAACACAATATCCAGCATTCTAGTTCAGAATGATATAAAACTGGGATTTAATCTTTATTAATCACTAACCATTTTTTCATTGCTTGAACCAACCCTTCAAAAGTTAGAAGACGTTGTATGGAGCTGAGTGCTACGCATGTAGAATTCACAATTATGCCTTACTCTGAAGATGCTTAATAAATAAATAAATAGTACACTTATTGTTCTCAAATTGTAAATGATATTTGTGTACTTTTTTTTTACTTCATAGAATTCTAGTTTTAAAAGTTTCCCACGAGGTATAAGGTGAGACATATACTTTGGTGTCCCATAAACTCTAGTTTTTTCATCACATTTTCATGTCCGTTTGTTGTCTTTTTGTAAATGAAATTTGAAAGAAAATAAAATGTCCAATCCATTTTTACAGAATCTTCACATGTTAAAGAATTTAATTGTTACAGGCTCGTAAAACTCACATTATTATTTAATGATATGCTAAAACAATATTCAATGAACTTGAACATTTTATGCACTGTTAAACTTATTAGATAATGTAACAACATATTAATTAATTACATAATGGCCTAAAATTCTTTTACATTGACATGCGTTTAAGTTAAACTATTTTGCTTCCTATGAACTTCACCCTTTTCCTTCCTTTCAAACAACCAGAGATTGAGAATTGTAAAAAAGCTTTCCTCCTTACCATGATAGACAAAGATATCGAAGTTTTTTTTTTAATCGATAAACACCAATTTGTTAGAATGTTAATTTTTTTAACAGAAGATATCAAGAATACATAAGCCTTAAACCTTCTGTCTGCACATCTCGTGTAGCCATTCCAAGTAGCATTTTTTTTTGTTCACTTATCTGACGCGAGTATTACAGTTTTCTATGAAAAGTCATCATGCATTCAATTTTCTGAACCATAAAGGAAGTACTTTTCTATAAATAAAAAAATGCTCACTATACAGATAATATAGCAGAAAATAGCTAAAATCGAGGTAGCAATAAGTTACGATGCAAATAACTTGAGCAAGATACATGATGAGTTACCCGAGTACACAGTCACAAAAGAAAATAAAAATAAGACTTAAATATATTTTTAATCCTTTAAATTAGAGATTTATTTTTTTAAGTCCTCTGAATAGAATTAATGTTTACTTTTTTTAGTCTCTCAAACTTGAGAAATGATTTTTTTAATCTCTCTCCCCATATGGCATTAGTGTGTGGCAAACAGGGAATATTGTTACATGGCACTTTACAACAATAAGCCGTCAGGGTTAAAAAAAATAATGGAAATTAATATAGTTACATGGCACTTTACAACAAAAGGGCGCTCATCAAGCCGTAATTGCACCTACCTAGTCACACAGATTGAATAAATTACCTAAGGGAGTTTGATAGGCAACAAGATTGAATTTTCATTCAACTTGATCGTTTCCTGCTTGTAAGAAGGGAACTTAAGTGATAAAAAAATTAAAAACGAATTATTATTTTTCCTTCTAAGCTTGCTTCCAGTCCTTGAGTCTTTCTGCTTTAAGCATACTCAGGATTCAGTGCTAATGCTTCCCTGTAGATCATCTCTTTTATTTGCTCTTCATCCAATTGCTGTTGCTCAAAATCAAATGAGAATGGCTCCATGCAGATTGGTTCATCAGCTACATCATGCAGTTTTTCAAGGTATGGATGGGCTAGTGCTTCTTCAACTGCAAATATTTAAACAAAATAGAAATGAAAATTTGCCCAAAACTATTCTTTATGTAGCTTTACTGATGCTAATGCAGATAGCATCAATGTTCAAAATGAAACCGAATGTTGCTTTATCTATCTACAGAAACATAAAGAATTAAAGGAATGGGAAAAGGACCTGTAATTCTTTTGGTGGGATCAACTGTCAGCATTTTATCAACAAGATCAATGGCTGCGGGATGAACATGGGGGAAGACTTGAGCTAAAGGTTGGCGAGGATATTGAGGAAGTTGTCTGATATATCTTCTTGCATCTTCATTTTTCACTAACCCAAGGTCAGCCTCAGTTGGGGTGCCAAGAAGCTGTGGATAAAAGAAGAGGGAAGTAAGCATGGAACCAGAATTACCATTTATAATTGAAGTATTGGTTATATTCATGATATTAAATAACTTGAACTATATGATCATCAATGTTTTATATGAGCAGCTACGGGAGCATTTAATGCAATTTTTTACATCAATGTTTAATTTTATATTTTCAATCTTACCTCTGTCAATAGGCGCATCTGATGCACATGGTCTTTGCCCGGAAACAGAGGCTTTTTATTCATAAGCTCCATAAAGATGCAACCAACAGACCATACATCTATAGCAGAGGTGTAATCAGAGGAGTTCAACAACAATTCGGGAGCTCTGTACCATCTTGTGACTACATATTCTGTCATGAAGTCACTTTCCAAAGTTGGTCTCGCGAGACCAAAATCAATAATCTTTAAGTCACAGTTTGAGTTTAGCAGCAGGTTGCTTGGTTTTAAATCTCTATGGATTACGTTTGCAGAATGTATATACTTAAGCCCCCGAAGAATCTGGTACAAGAAGTACTACAAGTACAAGAGCATCCAATCATCAGCGAAACAAAGAAGTTCCAATGTGTAAACATAATAATTATGATATAAATTTTATAAAAAAAATAACAATTTGAGAGCACTCACTTGGCAGTGCTCCTCTGACAGATTTTGATTGGAGCGAATAATATGATGAAGATCAGTATCCATGAGTTCAGTGGCTATGTAGACATCATTAAACTCTCTACGCAAGGGTGGAGGAATAACATCTCTCAAACCAATTACCTGTTATGGAAACACATTTTAATCACAACGAAATAGACAACGGTGTGAACTCTTTTATTAATGTGGACTTGGCTAGCTTTAAACTACAGTGTTACATTAAAGCTGTACCAACACAAGTATACAACCAACTTATTAAGTTTAATTAAATTCAATGTTATGGATAGCAAAAGTTTATAACTAAATCCCAGTACCATGTCATCGTGTGTTCCACAAATTAGGAAGTCATGGTCAACTGGGAGATGTGACTTATAAAGTCCCTACAAACGTGTCACCACTCACCACATGTATTTTACTGACAGTGGCATTTTATGTTGCTACAACCTTTTCTAAAAAAATTATATGAAAATTCACAACAGTTTTGGTTTTAATTTTAGAGAGCACTGATATGGTAAAGATTTTCTACATTACTATTTAATCATAAAATGTATCGTATCTTATGTTTGTTGCTTTTTATAAAAAATTATTTTAACACTCATATAAAAAAAAATTATTCTGACAGTGCTGCATGTATGTATATTGGACTCTTAATTTTAATTGACTATTTCATGAAAATATATGTTACACTACGTGGCATAATCAAAACAGTGTATGAAAAAAATTTCCACCAACCAAAACCAATCACGAATTGAATTTGTATTGTATGATACGATATATCTAAGATAAGTCAAACTTAGCAAAGGAGAGACATCACTCACATTTTCATGATCCAAATGCCTAAGAAGCTTAATCTCACGAAGCGTACGCTTAGCGTCCATGTGATTGTCGAAAGCGTTAGCTATCTTTTTCACAGCCACCAGCTCGTTCGTCTCGGTATTCAACAGTGAGCTTCAAAAATCACATCAACATATTCAGATTTCTAAAAAATAAATTAAAAAAAAGAGTCATCGTTAAACAACAAACACTCACGCACTAGCTAACAGATTAACATATCATCCACAATCAAATCCGATTCATCGAGGAACGAAAAACCGAATCAGAGAATCACACAATTTCTTAATTAAATCAATCGCGATTTCAAAAAAAAAAAAAAAAAAAAAAAAAAAAAAAAAAAAAAAAAAAAAAAAAAAAAAAAAAAAAAAAAAAAAAAAAAAAAAACAAATCGAAGAAAACGAACGAATCAGTACCAAACGATTCCGTACGCGCCGCGTCCGATAGGCATGATCGGAGGACGGTACTTCGTCGTAATCTCGAAGAGGTTTCCGAATATATTGTACTGAATGAACTGTCCGCCGTGCGTCGGAACCGCCGCAAAATCGGCGACTCCGTTTGGATTAACTCCGGCCATCAGTTTCTCTCTCAAGGAAACTTTCTCTCTCTAGAAACCGTACGGAGAAGAGCGCTTTTTTTCTCTCTCTTCTCACTGTCGAACCGTAGCAGCAGCAGCACCGCGCTGTCTCTCTCTAGAAACCGTCAAAGTAAGAACGAGAAAGAAGACGAAGACGATGGAGAAGTGGAAGGAAGAGGTTCTTAATTTAAATAGTGTCCGCAAGGAGCGAGTGAGTCAGTCACCGAGTCAGTGCGTGCGTGAGTGATTTTTATTTTTCGCTCGGTCAACTCGGCCGGGTAAGCAAGCACGTTGAGTCTTCACTTCACACTCTTTCGGAGCAGGTGCCACGAAGAAGGTGCGAAAACGCGCCAGGGGTAGAAAAATTAACGAAACGAACCACACGTGTGACCCGTTTGGAACCTAATCCGACGGCTCAGATCGTAGCCGCCTCTCATCTACGGACTTCGTTCGTTCAATTATTTCAACAGCCATCAACCTTTTCTTTTCCTCTATTATTATTACGTGATTTATATGCTCGTCAAAGCCACCTCGTGTATTTTTTAAAAAACTAACGTGAGATATAATAATGATAATACATATAATAGAATGATGTTATTGTCCTGAGCCAGAAGAAAACTGAATAATTGAGTCAGAAGCGTGTTAGTATATGTGCAAATTTTGACTCATGCCTATGTCTGTGTATAATATATAAAGCTATAAAATGATTCCATTCCTTTGTTTCGGCATTTGGACCCTTTCAGTCACCAAAATTAATAATTTTGGTAAAATTATTTTTACTTGAGGATAATTATTTGCGCAAATAATTGATTAGGTTTATAAAGAATTTTTTGTGTTAATCTCTAACAAGTAACAACTACTTCTAACAACATCCCTGCTACCAATTTTTTAACAAATTAAACTTGTACTTTTTGAGCTATTTTTTAATTATATATAATAATACTCTTTTATTTCTTTCTACACTAACCTCCCGTGTATTTGAAAACACTATAGGGTCATTTTCTTATATATTACTCTCTCTGTTTCTTTTTATATGTCGCTTAATGTCATATAGAAATCAAAAAAGATAATAAATTTTCTTAATTCTAATAAAATAGTCACAAGGTTTCTTTTTTTATCATTTCTTCTTCTCACTTCATAATAAATGTATGTGTAAAATAATTAAATATTCAAAAACTAGAAAAGGATATAATTGATAAAAGAGTAATTAATATGATTTTAAACTTTGTAATTGACAAATAAATAGAAATAATTTTTTTCACAAATCTGACACTTAAAAAGAAATGAAGAGAGTATAATAATATTCTTTTATCTCCTTCTACAAAGACGGTTACTCTGATGATTAAATAAGTTGAGATGTATTTGTGTAATTTCAATGAAATCTAAAAAATAATTAGGGTAATATGCTATTTTTTTAATGAGATTGTCATAAAATATGATCTTATAAAAGTTAGTGTCTATATCTTTTTGTATGAAAATTAACAAATAAAGAACAAGAATTTGTGAATATTTAGGAAAAGCGTTTCGTTAACCAACTCTAAAGCAGTTATAAAGAAAACAAAATGTTAAAAGGGAAAGTATTTATTATATTAAAAATGTGTGAAATATTTGTTTTTGTAACAAGAAGTGTTTAGTTGAAAAGTGTAGCATTTATTTTGTTAACCAATCTTGGGAGTGGTTAGTGTAATTTGCTATTTATTTTATGAAATTGTAATGAAATATGATTATGTAAAAGTTAATGTTTGTATCTTTTTGTATGGAAATTAACAAATAAATACCGATAAGAAATTGTGAATATTTATGAAAATATTTTCGTTAACCAACTCTAAAGCTATTATAAAGTAAATAAAGTATTAAAAGGGGAATGATTTATTATATTAAAAATGTGAAAATATTTTGTAAGTAACAAGAAGTATTTATTTTGTTAACCAACCTTAGAAGTTAGAAGTGGTCAATGTACTTTGCTCATTTTTATTTATAAAAATGTTATAAAATACGATCATGTAAAAGTTAATGTACATATATCTTTTTGTTTGAAAATTAACAAATAAAGACCAAGAATTTGTGAATTTTTATGAAATCCGTTTACTTAACAAACTCTGAAGCTATTATAAAGTAAACAAAATATTAAAAGGAAAAGAATTTATTACATTGAAAATGTGAAAAAGATGACATGATATATTTGATTATCTACTGAATGAATTGTCCTTTTAGTTTGTTAAAGTATCAACTGAATGTATTGTCAAGTTTTTGAAGTATTATCAAAGGAATAAACAAACTTTTCATGTATTATGAAAACCGATGGCTGAATTAACGTTGATCATTAAGTGTATTATTTCATTGAGCCATAAAATCAAACAAGGTAAGCAATATTTCATAACAACTTAAATAATACCACTTAATATGTACACTCATTAATAATACCATCCAAAATATAAACTCGTTAAAACAAAGCATGTAAATATTACAGGCAAAACAACTTTGTCTCAACATGATCTCAACGACCCAGACGGCTGACCCATTTTTCATCGATTTCAACTGGGTCCAAATCTTTTAATTTGGACCGTACGACGTGGCACTTACAAGTGCAAATCCACTCAAGATTTGAAGTAAACCCTCTTTATAACTCGGTCCGAAATCCTTACTTAGCTCCCTAGCACTTAATAAGATAATCCGGATTCTCATGCACTTGATACCAGACGAAGGCTAGCGTGGGAAAGTTAGCCAAGTTTCCCATGATGAGAATGAGAAAGTTGTTTTCAACCGTTGGATAAACTATTTGTTTAATCAAAGATTAGGGGTGTTCGCGGGTATGGGTCACCCGTGAACCCGAACCGATCCGAACAGTTTGGGTTGGGTCATTTATATATTTGGGTCAAAACCGAACCGAACCGATTAAAACCGTTCATGTACGGGTTGGGTCACGGGTTTAGATTTACAAATCCGTTGATCCGATGACCCAATCCGTGAACCCGTAATAATAATATAAATTTTATTATTTATATATATATATATATATATATTAAAAATTAAAAAAATAATTTGACAATAAAAAAAGATATGATATTGCAAATGTTTAAGATTGCATTCAAAAATAAGATAGGATATTTTTTAATATTGCATT
>PYAF01002382.1:1888448-1925758 GCA_007407185.1 Glycine tomentella
TAATAAAATATCTTTAAGATTGTATTGGATAATATGATAGAATATATTTAGGATTGCATTCAAAAATTGGTTAAAATCATATCTTTAAATTAGTATAAATAGAAACATATTTTGGTGTTCATGTATGCATTCCATTCCAAATAATATTAGAGAGTTTATGTTTGCATCATTGAGAGAATTGTTGTGAGATCATATAGAAGCGTTTGACAAGTTTGATTATTCAACTCTCAATCAGGATTTAAAGGTACCTACTTGCTTAAGGAATATAAGCTTAAATGTAACTATTTTATTATATTCTTCTTCTTGACTTTGGAAAAGATCGCAACTGGGAACTAGGATACCAGTTTTGTCTCTGTTCTTGATGAATTGAGACATGCGACTTCTAGTTGGAAAATTAGGATACCAGTCTGGTTGAGAAACAAGGATATCAGTCTATCTCTATTCTTGGTGAATTGAGACTAGAGTTTTTTGATGGAAAATAAGGATACCAGGTAGGATAATTGTTGTATAAAGGTAGTCTAATATTGGGTTTAAATTTTTGTGCTAACGGAGTTGTGTTTAAATTTTTAGAATTGTTTGGTTTGACTTTAAATACTGCTAATATTGGATCTCCAAGCGTTGAAACTGCAAGTGTTGGAACTTCTTAATGTATTACTTTTAGGTATATTGTTATTTGTTTTACCTCTTTTTTTCATATATTGTTTATCATATTTATAATATTAATGAATCATATTTTGTTTATTTGTTTGTTTCAGCAAATATGGTTGCAACAAAATTGGTTATAACAAAGCTTGATTTGTAAGATTCAGTTGTGATTCAGACTATTATAGTAAATATTGTTCACAAATCTTTTGTTTTAATTTATATTATAAATCTATTTTATAATATTATGTTGATGATATTAAATGAATCAATTTTACTACTTTCATACATTTGATAATATTGTGTTAATTATATGAGATATTTAAAAGAATCGTGATATAAAATAGTAGTTCTAAAAAAAATTAAAATGGGTAATCCGATGATCCGAACCGAACCGTTCATGAACGGATTGGATTGGGTTGGATTTCAATTTTTTTTTTGAAAATCGAATCGAACCGAACCGATCAAATTTAATTGGGTTGAGTCCTAAAGTTGACCAAAACCGATCCGAATCGACTTGCGAACACCCCTATCAAAGATTAAGATTTTTTCATTTTTCATTTTTATTTTTCTCCCTTTCCTACTTTGTCCCTGAGTCCCCGTCTCCCCCGCCCATCAGAGCCCAACACAACCACACCGCATCATCACCACCAAATGTCAACCGCGGCGACACCACCGCAACCACCATGGCAATGACAATGAAAGAAGGCAACTACAGCGATGAACCAATGAAAACGGCAAAACCACCGCAACAACTCCCTTCAAAGCATACGAATAATAAATACAGCGATGGCAAACGGCAACAACAGCCCTCCACCGCAACTACTCTCCTTTCCTAAGGCAAGGATGGCGCCACAACCGGCAACACCTCCGTTTCTCAGATCTGAAAATCACAAACCACCCTCCTTTCTCAAATAAAACAAAAATCAGATATGCAAAAAGAAATACGCAGAAAATAGCCGGAGTATTTTTTGCAGTGGCATTGTCAAAATGTATGAACTTCTAGAATGAAGTGTCATTTGCATGCGTGAGGTTGTTGAGACATGTTTGACCAGATGCTTATGTTCTTTTTTATCTTCTAATTTCTTTTTTATCTTCTAATCGGCATTGAGAAGAAAAGAAAAACAATTTCCTTCTAATCGACATTGAGAAAAAAAAAAATGTTAAATTGTTGAATCTTCCAAAAACTTCATTCTTGTAGGAAATGGGTTGATGCAAGTGGAAGGGTTTTTGGGCATAGGGAAAGGGAAGAGAGAAAAAAAGATAGGGACAAATTCGTAAAAGAAGGCGAGAAAGAGATAGTAAAAACAGAAAAAGGAAAATTATTAACCATCGATTTAAAATTTAATAAATCTAACGGTCCTAAATTTCTTTCGATGATGGGAAGGAAACTTCATCTTGCTACGAATGTCAAAACTGATAGCTCGATACAAACACATTTGTCCAGTAATAGTTGCTAAATTACTATTTACTACGGGAAAAGGTTACGATCACATATTACCCAAGCAATTAAACTGCATATAGATTAACATGAACATCCACACGCACAAAATACGATAATTAACAAAAGCTAGGTCCGAAAGGGTAATAATATCGTAATCGCTGAACAATGTTATTTAGCAAAAGGATCAAACAACAAATAAAAACAACCCAACTCCAATCATCATCACGTCCAGCAAAATACATTCAAAAGCTACCTAAAAATTTGAGGAACCCACACATTGGCATTGGCATTAAAAACCCCATGATCATAGAGAATTTGAGAGAAATATTATGGGCACCGTGCCTCTCCAACAATCCCCTAAACGTTGCTTAGGCTTCAGCAAACCTGAGGTAACATTCATGACACGAATCAGAACCCAATTAAACACGCAAAACTTGTCATTAAAACTGAGAGAAAAGCTTCATAAAATCATTAAGTTATAAATTATCAATGAAAGAAATATCAAGACTTACCCAAGCTCAGAAAGCTTTTGGTGAGCCTCAGCGTAATCAGCGAAGAAGGCATCTTCGTCCTGAAGTCATTACCAAATCAAATACATCACGAAATGTTCAACATTCCAAAAATTCAATGTTATGCAAAATATTACGAAATACATACCGATGCATATTTCTCAACAAGAGGGCGGAATACAGGATCAGACAAAAGTGCCTTGTCAGAAGGTAGCTGAAGGAGGCCTTCTTTCTCACCACTTAACAACTCCCTAAAACATTTTAGGACATAGATAAAAAGTTAGAACAAAAATTTCAACAAGTAAAAAAGAAGTGTTTTTTTTTCTGAGGCGTAAAAATACTCACTTGAAGTATGAGTTGTCGAAAATAAGAGGATTAGAGGTCCAGGGACCCTCGAATCCAGAACGCTCCTTGTGCGCAGCTCCCTACAAAATACATTTGGCAAAATTACACCAGTAACGCTACAAGTTTAGATGTTACATTTTTTCCAATATAATAGCAGTATAATTTGATAATGTGGCTAAAACAAATAAATTTAAAATTATAACATACAATAGTGTGACCCCCAGATAGAGCAACGATATCTTGGTCACTAAGCCCCATAGCTTTGCCAAACACATCTCTCAAATGGTCAGAACCTGCAACAATCAGGAACAAACCCTAAGCAAAACAATTCACAAACATTTCTTGAAGAAACAAGTTTAGAGTACTGACCCTTAGTGGCATCGGGCAAGCGACCCTCTGGTGGTGGCTCAGGCTTGTCCTGATCAGAAGAAACCACCACATTAGTCTCCAAAATGACAACCAATCATAAAAATAAAAAACTGCGTACCCCAAGAGGGAGGAATATTGTACGCGCAATCTTACACTTGCATATGCGCAGGTAAGGAGAGACATATTGTACACAGTCTTACCCTTGCATATGCAACCAATGATATCACACAAAAAGTTGCAACACAAGAATAGCGTACCATAATTTTCTAAAATTGGGTGCAAAATAATAATACAAGCAACAAATATGCTGCAAAGTATCCAAAGCAACAATACATGCAATCAAAATTGGCAAGTATCCCAAGCAAATCTTGTAGAATAAATTGCGAGTTTTAGCTATTAACGGAATTTTGTGGAATAAAAGCTATTAAAGGAATTTTATGGAGAAAATGCCACAGATTTTACACCATGAGAATCCAAGGAAACAGATTCAGTGAGGTCAAAATAACGCATTCACACAGTCAGACCATTGGATGGACATCGGACAAATCAGTAAATGCTTATAATAAATCTGATTTGTGGAAATACAATATGAACTGTTTGATGGTTCTAAATTGTTAAATGCATGAATGAACCGTCTACCTTCATCAAACAGTTCTAAATTGTTTAATGCGTCAATGAATAAAATTGAATGCAGAGAATCCGAATCCACAATTCAGTAGCTCTACAAAAACTACCGTGTTTTAGTTACACAACCACCACCGTTTACACTACGACCAAAACAAAATTCAGCATGAAAATTAAAAATAGAATCAAATCAGTTTACAAAAAATAGATTATCATGTATTATTATATACAATATAAAAATTAATCAAATCGAATAACAGACAGTAACAGTGAACTAAAAACTTGCAGTATGATACCTCTCTTCCAGGATGGAAGGGAACTTCAGGTCCACCAGTGACCTCAACGGCAACAACGCCAGCCAACTGCGTTAAACAAAAACAGAGATAAGCGCACAAACATCAAATACAAGTAACAACGAATTCTTAGATCTAAAACAAATCGAAACAAAAAAAAAATACCACCTGGTAGAAATCAGCGTAGCTCAAAATAGGAAACTCCGCCTTGAGTGGCTCCAAAAGCCTAACAGCGATGTCAAGACCGTTGTTAGCGCCATGAGCGAGTTCGGCAGGGTGCTTTATGGTTCCGAAGGGACCACCGGTCTTCGAGCTCACGTCGTAAGTTCCAGCAGAGTGCCATCTGCACACAAAACGCACCAAAACGTGTCAAAAAGACAATCAACAAACTCTGAGTCGTAAATAACAGTGATCTAAAGTTAAACGGAAATAAAAACGTACGCCAAACGGAGCATTAGAGGAGCGCATCTCTTCTCGGCGATGAAGCCTCTGAGCTTCTTCTTCGCCTTCTCAACGGCCTTCTGGTAATCAGCGCTCACGGTTGGGTAAGACTTTCCCATAGCTAACTATTCTAAACAAAACAAAAAAGGTTAAAATGCAGATCGTGAAGTGAATCGTCGATTAGAGTAATGGAATTCGGAGAATGAAGCGAAACGAACCTTGGAAACTGAGAGACAAGTAATGGAAATGGAGATATGATAACCCTAGAGGCACGAGCAGAGCACAAGCCTGCAATAAAGAAAGTGTGAGAGGGGGAAGGTAGATATAACGGGTAGAAGCGGGAGAAAGTTCTAGTAGGTGATCATGGACCGTTGAATTGTTTCGATCATGCGGTTGTTGTTGATTTTGGAAATTGACGGTTGGGATAGGTTTGCACGTGTAAATTGCACGGTGGGGTAGGTGAGGAAAGGCTTTATGACTGACCAGTGAGGAGAAAGAGAAAGAGAGAGAGAAGATAAACAAAAGATGGGATTGTAAAAGGCGACAATGGACTATTGCTATCGAAGAGAGTGAGAACGGATTTGGTGGCGTTATGCCATAAGCCCATTTGACTATTATAATACGAGGGTGAAATGACGATGGTGCCCTCGTTGACGGGATTAGTACATTCGCTGTGTTGGGGTGTGTGATCGCGCTTTCGTACCACACTGACAGGCATGTTTTGGAGCGCCTCAGGAAAATAATAATAATATTATATTATTATGTTTATATCGAATTTTATTTTATATTTTAATAAAAAATTGTTGTTTTGAATCTTTCATATATTTATATTATAATTTTTTTAAAATTTTTATTATCAAATAAATAATTATGTATCATCATATAAATTAATATTTTTATTATTAATAATAATTATAATAATTATCACATTATCACTAAAAATTAAAATAAAAAATTTAGTATATCATGATAAAATAATGAAAAAATTTGCTAAAAATCTATAATGAAATTTAATTATTTATTAAAAAACTAAAACATATTTAAGTTTGATAATAATAATAATGTTATATCAGGAATGTTTTAATATTTATAGAAAGGTAGTAGCAAGTAGATTAAAAGTTATGAAGAATTAAAAAGAATAAAAATCTTTTTATATATGAAAAACAAAAAAAATTAATAATTGACTGTAAATTAATATTTTGCATAGTAATTAGATGTAAACATCTTTGTTGTAATATTTTTATGAATCTTTTTCTTAATGATTCAATTGAGAATTAAAAAATTATATATCAAATGTAACCTAAAAGTAAGTATAATTAAAAAAGAAAAGTAGTACTTTCACCTTTGACTAAAAATATTGTGTGAAATTTTCTTCCAAACTTGTTCAAAAATGTTTGTAAAAAAAACTTATTAAAAATGAAAACTTTCAAATATGGAGCATTTCATTCTAAAGTCAATTTTAAACAAAATTAGTTTTATAAATTTACAACGTTTTAAAAATAAAATTTTAAATATTTACTCGAAGGCATTATAAATCGTTCATATGATTTTCGCTATGAGTATCTTATATGTACAATTTTATGAATAAATTATAGTATTAATTTGTAAAAATAGACTTTTCAATCATTTTTACCTTCTATTTATGATATTTAAAAATTAAATTAATTAAATATTTTATATAAAATTAAGAATTTAATAAAAATGGAAACTTAGAAGGGTTGACACTCAAAACCACGCGTATTTTTTACGACAAAATTACACATAATGCAAAGGTTTTTATATATAAATTGGTGAGCAATATATTTTAAGGCTTTGTTAGGGAGTTAGGAGGGGAAAGAAAGGAAAGAGATTCAAGGGGAAGGAAAGGGAGGAAAATGAGGAAAGTTCCTTCCTCCTTGTTTGGGTGTTAAAAATATATTAAGAGAGGGGAATTGAGATTTAATAAGATGTTAAATATGAAAATTATATAATTTAAATGTAAAAATATATTAAAATATATTTTAATATATTTTGGAATTTGTAGTTAGGGTAGAATAGTAATTTTAATTACTTTTCCTTCTAAAAACCCCCCAAATTGGGGGAACAACAATTTTTAGACTTTGGAGGATTTTGGAAGAGTTTTAAAAATCCTTAAATCCTTTCCCTCAAAAATTAAAACTCTCAAACAAGGAGATGACACCATCTAAACCTTTCTCTTCCCTCCCTTCCCCTCCAAAATCCCTCTCCCAAACAAAGCCTAACAAACTAAACCTTCAACAAGTGCGTAAATTATGAGAGAAAAAATCAAAGAACTTGGCTCAAATGAGGGGATTGCACTTTATAAAATAAAAGTGTAATAAGAATCACTAATTTATAAAAAAAAAAATTGTTGAGAATTTGAGATTATAATTAGATAGATTTTAATATGTATGTATTTAATTTTATCACAATTATTAACTGTTTGTCTCCTCTAAAGTGAGGAAATATACTTTAGAAAATAAAATGCATTAACAATAGTAAATTATAAAACACATCGCAAGTTGCATGTTTTTAATTAATATATATTATAATTGATTATGGTATAAAATTAAGGTATTAAGGTATAGATAATACCCAATGCGTTTTATATGATTTATTGGTGTAGGTAACCATTACGGAAGGGAATTTGACAAATTATTAAAACTACTTATTTCCACTATAATATACATTTAATGAATTAAATAGGAAATTATGACTGATTTGAATGTATTTAATGATTTCAAATTAAAGAAATAAAAAATAATTGTAATGCCTAATTTGGAAAGCAACATGTCTAAAATTCAAAATTCGCGTCCAGCGCGAGTCTCCGTGGAAGTCTAGTTACGTAAATTCAGCTTGAAAATTATAAACGGAGCTGGGTAACTTACCGTGGCAAAAATAATAAAAAATAATTTAATACTCGAGACTCGAGAGTGTGTACGCGTTCCACTTTAGAAGATTCCGTATTGGGCAATATTAATGTCACCGTTGAGGCATACCCTCGTCCACACCTCCCCTCCTTTCCTGCTGACGCAATCTGATTGCTCCCCGACGTGGATACCCCTGACTTTGTGCTGTCCACGCGACTTGTATGCATTTTAAAAACTCAAAAAGGCTACTTATCATCGAGGAAATCTTGAAATATTTTTCCTTCTTCTATTTATATAAATTCAACATTTCAATTTCAAAGATAGTCTAAATTAGGAATTCTCATTGATATTCAATCATTTTTTGCATTAAATAAGATTAAAAATAATTGTTTTGTTTAAATAAATTTAATTTGAATGGTAATAATGACTCATTTAAAAAATAAAAAGAAATGATACCCATATTTTTTTCTAAACACATTTTTTATAATTGATTAAAATTTATTGAAAATTATTATTTTTGATAAATTTTATTCCTCATTTAATGATTTTATCTCCTGATTTATATTAAATGAAAAGCAAAACTTATCAAAATTGATGATTTTTAATAAATTTTAAATCAATTATAAAAAAAAATATTTGAGAGAAAATGTAAAAAAAAATGCTACTATCATTCTTCTAAAAAAATATCATCTTCGTTTTTATTTACTGAAAAATCTTCTTTGTGTGTGTTTGTCTCTCTCTCATTGGACTCCTCCAATAACCAAAGATTTTAGCTTTTGAAGACTTCAGTATGTTATCATTTCAATATATCTTGCATTGGCTCTTAAAAAAAAAGACTTTTGATCATACTAAGAATGACACAAACACAAATCAATATATTTTCTTCTTTCTAAATGTCCACTCCTCTATTTTTTTTGTCTCGTTTATTTATTTATTACAGTGTTATTACTTATTGGACCAATCTAATTGGAACAAATTTTGTCTCGTGTTAAATATCATCTACTGAAATTCAGGTGAATAGATATATTTACAATCATAGATAACTTGAGAAATAATTGTCTATCACAAGTTTTGTACAATAAGCAACTTTGATTTTCTTTTTGGCTTACTTGGTTAGTCATCTTTGTGTATATTTTACTTCAAATTTGACCAAATTATATAAACATAAATTAAAAAATGAAACTTATTGTTTTATTCATTAATTATTGTTCATCGTATTAGATGTTATATTGTCATTTGTTCTAGTGGATACATGCATGTGACTATATATACATTAAATTCAAAAGAATTATGTGTTTTCTTTCTTTTTATCTTTCTCTCTCATTTTTTTCTCCTTCATTCATTTCAAAAATTTACGTTAACCTCTTATGTTAGATATAAAAAGATAATCTTTCACATCATTTCTTTGATATCTTTCCAACTTGCATAAATTTTTGCTTCATTAGGATTAGTGTTTCAATACCAATAATTTGGTGTAACTTATATCCTTGTGTAGAGGGTGATTCTAGGAATTTATGCAGTGTGTTTTTTATGTGTAATGATTGTTTCCTTAACCATTCAAAATATGAGATTTTAGTACATTTTAAGATATATAATTTGGCCATATTTTTATAAAAGTTAGAAGATTTAATTTATGCAACACTTTATATCCATAAACTGAGATTGTAGGAATAAGGATAAGATTATCGTGTATATATGAAGTGGTTATTTGACTTAGCTTAATTATCTATTTTATTTGCCATTAAAATGTTGGAAAAACCACAATAACTTTACCTTTAATGCTAAAGTGGTGACTTTCTCCTTAATGTTCCTTTAATTTTTAGCACAAATATTGTTTAAATTATTTTCTTGAGTAGATAAACATTATACAACATTTATAAAGTTGAGATAAACAAGTTGTTCTCTTTATTTTAAATGTACGCAAATTGTGTGATTATAGTTTTCAACATCTTTGTTGTGATTGAGTTGGTGAAGGGCATTAAAGGGAAGTCAAATGATGAATCCACCGAATAACCTAGAAAGGAAGATGTGATATAAACTAAAGATGAATCATGAGATTTTATTCATACACTTGAAAAGAATGTTATCTAAATTAAGATGGTATGCTTCTTGGTTTAAGTAACAAATAAATGGTGAATGTACATAAAAGTCTAACAGGTTAAAGGACAATTTGAAAACTCATAATGTTACTATTAACTTTTACAAGTAATAAATTTACCGTTATTGTTTCTAATGAGATAGATGATCTGTTTGTCAAGTTTTCTCATGAGTGAGGAGTTTCACTCATTTCTAACTCCACACCTATTTATGAGATGATGATGAGTGAAAACTTTGAAGTACGAATAGTTGGTGTAGGTGTAATAATTAATTGTTCGTGTATTTGAGTTAGCTTATTTTGACTGCATTTTTTTTTTGTTTCTCGAAAGAGCTTTTGAAAGAATTAAAAAATGATGCATAATTTTATCTTTGACCACAACTTAATTGAACATAAAGGAAAGTCTAAAAACCTTTCTCTCTTATCTTATTTTGCAATATTAAGTGAATCTTGCTACAATTTGAAATTCTTGATAGTTGTGGTCTCTAAATTATTGTATTTTATGACCAATGAATCAATTTTAATCATAACCTGATGGTGAATGATATAAATTTATTTATGACTTTGAATAATTAATATGATTTTAGTAGGCATTAACAAAATCACGTTTTACTATACTCATTAGATGTATTTATCATTGATATATTTTGTATGTTGTGTTAATTCAAAGTATGACACTTTTCTTGCATATAATGATGTGAATTTTGCACATAAATAGTGTTTTTACTAAGCATAAGTGTTAGCAACAGGTCAACAAGTGGTTAGCCAACAATGAATGATTTTGTTATGGAATTTCATAACTTGGATGCTTTATATTACATGATATATTTTAATCAATTAAGTTGTTATAGAATTTCATAAGTTGTTTTGCATGTTAGGATTTCAATCTTGAAGCATTTCAATTTGCTTGGTTAATTGGTGATATAGAATATTATGTTGTATTTTCTAACTTGAACAATTGTTTGGGTGTTATTTTATGATAATGGTTCAAATAATGATTTTCATACTTGTGTGATTCAAAACTTTAAGTTATTTTAGTTATGACAACTCTTTTTTGTTGGTTATAATATTCCACTGGATGCAATTTTATCTTTTTATATTCCATGCAGAAGATGTTGGTTTAAGGATCATGTGTTTATGCTTTTGAAAAATATGATTGGTACTGAATGTTGACTCAAGAGCTTGATATTGAGTGATGGTGCTGGAATTTTGCATCGTGTGTGTTCCATAATGTTGTTTTTCATTGGTTGTCAAAATCATAATGTGGTGGACAAATAGACATTATAAGGTTTGCATTGTCATCACGTGCCAAAGGGTTTGACATTTGAAATATTTTTTGATTTTATTTGTATTTATTTACATTAATATAGAGTATAGAGTATGTATAATTTATCTTCCATGGACTTTAGCATTTTTTGTGAAAGGTTTAGTATATATTATAATAAAATTTCCTTTGTCAAAAAATTGAAATTGTGATCCATTGGACATAGATCTAATTTTTCATTTTTTAGTTTTTTCATAAATTAATATTAATTGCTTTTCATTTTTATTCTATTATATATATTTACACACATATAAAATACAATAAAAATGAAAATTATAATTAAAAATCAAAAATAATTTTTGTTTTCTTAAAGAATAAAATGTTTGTTACCACAAAAGTAAATTTTACTATAGTTTATGACCTACATTTAGTTTTTAATTAAATCAACTCAAACCCATTTAATAAAATATAAGGGATTGAGCTTTAAATACCAAACATTAATTAGACAAGGGTTTATTACCTCAATTCTTCTGTAACCAACATAAGATAGTATAGCTAGGGTTTTCATTGGGCATAAACCTCATTTTAGAATATTGAATTGAATTTGTTTTTTTTTTTTTTGCTTAAACCAACACTTGCGACTTACATCAAGTTTGTGACTACCATCTTGAATTTGCTTAATGAAATATTGACTTTGAACTTTTAATTTTTAGCACAACTTAAATATGTTGCTTTTAGCTTGATCTAAGGCTTAACTCTAAAAAAAGTCATACAATCAAGTTGTCATTAGATTTTAGTCATTTTATAAGCCAACGTCTAATTTATTTATTTATACTATATTTGAAATAGCCCACAACCTACATCAAGTCTACAATCAAACTAGCCTAAACCCACTTAGTTGTATATAGGATTTGTGCTTCATATTTTGATCAAGAATTAAATGAGTCTTTTTAGCCTCACCTAATCATCTGTTGACTTGCAGTTAGCTTACAAAAGACTCATACAAACTAAACTTATGACTCATTTTAGAAACTCAAATTGAATGCGTATTTTGACTTGACTCGATATAATTAATTACTCATGTTAAGTTTCTGACTGACCTAATTTAAGTCAATCCATTGAAAATATATAATTTATGGACAAATTAAATGTTGACATTTTTTGCTTGATGTGGCTCACAAAAGCATGTAAAAAACTTAAGATACTTAAGTTTTTGTTTTGTTCTACTCTCACTCCATGTCCTTTAATCACAATTTCATGCAAAAATCTTCACATAATTTTAGTAAACTTTTTAAAAGAAGATTATAAGATTATCAACAAAAACTTAAAACCAAAGAAAACTAAAATTAATCACACACACATATATATATATATATATATATATTTATGAAACTTGAATTATTGAACCAAGGATATAAGATCACAACATAGTATAAAATATCAATCATTTTGGCTTAAATGAGGAAAATGCTCGGTTCTTAAATATTATGGACTTGGGCATTTGGGGGTAGCGGTCCCAAACATGCGCACGGCCCATTCTGGTACATTACCCAAGTGATAACTGATACCTAAGTATTTATCATCATGTAAATATATTTTTATCAAATAAATAATTCACAATAAACTTTTAAAAAATTAAGTAAAGAAGGTAGGGAGATACTACAATTACTATTTACCAATAATTTTTTCCCCTTATTTTCTTAACGCGGCAAATTCTTTTTTAGTACAAATTTAAATATTAATTAACAATTATCTCATAAAACAGTACACGTTATAAAACTATTTTATAATAAGTTGAAATATATTTTAACATAAATTTATTAGGAATTTTAATTTATATATAATTATGTAAAATTTAATCATCAATTGATATAATGTCCAACCTTTTTCTTCTGAGAGAAATATAATGTCCAATCTTAATCTCATACTATTTCTCCCCAAACTTTAAGAAACAAGTAAAAAAACGAAGAGATGGTCATAAGCAATTGAATATTAACAAATACAATATAAATTACGAAACATTATGATATTATTCTATACGAAGTTGAAATAAACAGTAACTTTTAGCCAAGAAGTATAGTAATATATTTAAAATAATTTTGGTTAGATTATATTTACTATGATCGTCATGGGTTTGTTGAGGATTCTTTTGTAATTTACTTATTATAATTTTTTTTACTGATTGGCAAAGAACATGACTGAACCCAAAATCAAAAGAATTAACCATATAGGCAACCTAAAACACAAAAAATTTGTGGCCACATCCTGATCCACTAAGAAGCCAACCAAAAAATCTGATGGTCACCAAAAAATAAAAAAGATAACAAATGCAATATAAAATATATTTTGTTTATAATCACTATATAGAATAGATAGATAAGCATAAAAAAATGTACCAAAAAAAGACAAGCATAAAAGCTATATAAATAGATAAATAGATACTGCTGTGTTTATGCTTTCAAATAAACATTAATGTTTTCAAATTATTTTATTAATTAATGTTGATTAAATAATGCGCGACTAAACAATAAATTATAAATTCAAGTTTTTATCATTGGTAAATATAAGCTTTTTATTTCGGATTTAACTATTCTAAAATAAGTCAAAGGCAATTAATTTTTTAAGTAACTATATAATTAAGAAAGATAAGTAATTACAGTTATTATTAATTAAATATAAGTTAATATTATAATATATTAATGATAATATAGCTTAAACATTTTTTTCTAAGAAAAATGACTTATTAATTAGAGTATATTTTTAGTAACAGATCTTAAATTTGAATTTTAGATTATTTTTTGGATTGTAATGTTACATATAATTGAAGGTCTCTCTTATTTTTTTCTTTAATAATAGATGTCATTTTGAGATTGAAAAAGAAGAAAAAAAATTATATTTTGAGATTGAAAAAGAAGAAAAAAATTATATTTTTAACATTACGTAGATCTTAGACTTATTTTACAAAAATGCATTTTCATGTTAAAGAATTTTACATTTTTTTATTGAAAAATGTAGTGAAATCAGATTTTGACGTTGTACTCAAGATCTTATCTTAAAATTGATGTTAAATGAAATTAAATTCTTTTGATTTTTGCTCCCATATCCCGCACCAAAAAACTTGTCCGCAAGCACATTCGTAGGATCCAAGGACTAGCAACGTGTCGCGCATCCAAAACCCCACACACGGAGGAGCAAGGAGTACGTGTACCGCAGGAACCCCAAACACTGGAACCAGTTGGGGGGGTGCTGGACAAAACAAAACAGAAGGGAGAGAATAGGCATGAGGGAGGGGCAATTTCAGTAATTAACTGAAAATCCGAGGCTATTTAACCGCGCAAATGACAACGACGCGCAAGAGATAGATATAGAGCCAAAAACCGAAAACGCCATCATCCAAACAGCGCCCTCTCTCTATTTTAAAAGACACCCTGTGCCTTTTCTCTGCCCCTCTTAACTTTTCGCCACCCCCTCTCTCTCTCTCCGCCTTCGCAACACAATCTCCTCCTCACAGTTTCGTCTTCTCGATCTCACAACTGTGAGTCATCAACTCTCATTTCCTAACCCTAATTTCCCAATCCAATACCATATCTTCTTAGATCCCTAATCCCTTTTCAATTTTCGTTTATTATTTATTAATATTCTCACCGTCCAATATTCCTCCCCTTTCTTTTTCTAATTTTCAGAGCTTTCTCTTCGTTCTCGTTGCGTATTCGATTTCGATTGTCATTTTTTATGGTTGTTTTTATTGCATATCTATAGATTCTCTCTGTTCTGATTGATGATTTAGTTGATCTGTGGTGTCTCGGGTTCGCCGTACTTCAATGCATCTATGATTTTTTTTGAAGTGATTTGGTGTTATTATTGATTAATCAAATGTTGCCAGAGTCGAAACACTGAGGGTGGTTTTATTTGGATTTGTATCTAGATTTCCTGATGCTATTATTGTTATTTTAATGATTGTGATTATTATTCTTATTTTTAACGTTGAAATTCACATATTCTTCGATGCACTTTATTTCACCGGTCACAATATTCCTTAAGTGAATGCTTTACAATCTTAAGAGACCGTGAACTTGTTGTATCGAGGGGTTTATGGTAACTAGCTGTACTGGGGGGTATATCATAGTTTTCACTTTTACCGCTGTGATTTGGTTCCTTTTTTTCCTCACATGTTTCTTGGGTCAGAATAGTTTTCTTGAGTATGCTGGATAAGTGCTTTCCTCTTCTTTCAGGGTTAAGTTTCTGATGCTCATTGTTTATGTTTATGTTTATTTGACACGAGGGTGTTTTGTGGTTTATCCTGTTCTTCAAGGCAATCATGAGTGACGAAGGAGAAAGAACTTGTCCTCTCTGTGCTGAAGAGATGGATTTGACAGATCAGCAGTTGAAGCCTTGCAAATGCGGTTATGAGGTTTGATTCTACGTTTATGTTGTTTGTTAAAATTTTAATTAATTTTCTTGGAAGTTCTGTCACTACTTGTTCTTTGGTCTGTATAAAATTTCCCTTTTTTTTGATCCTTTGAATGTTTATTCAGCCCGTAACTCTGCCAAATAGCATTTGTCTTTTGGAATGAGCGCGTAACTATTTTGTTCCCTTTACCCCTAATAAAACCTTAATTCTTCATCTTTTGGAAATTGACTTGTACATGTGATGTAGGTACTGTTGTCCGTGTTTTGTTTCTGGATGATATGTCTTTATTACAAAGACTCATTATGATAAATTAAATGTCAGTTTCATCTTTCCTTGATTGCAGATCTGTGTCTGGTGCTGGCACCACATAATGGACATGGCCGAGAAGGATGACACTGAGGGGCGATGCCCTGCATGTCGTTCTCCTTATGATAAGGAAAAGATTGTTGGGACGGCTACAAACTGTGAGAGGTTATTCGATGAACCCAATTTTATTTCTGTAGGATTGTTTATGTTGTATTGTTTCTGTAGGTCTTTTCTTCCCTTTATTATTCAATATGAGAAATGCTAACAACACACTCTTTACTGTTGGCTGAAATTTACAAGAACTCTTGAAATGACGTGAGTCCTACTCATAATTTTGTGTTTCTTAACAAATTTCAATGATATATATATATATAAGGAACTTTATTAATGTTTTTCTTGTTTGAGAATGAAACAAAGGAAAAATATCAGTTACTGAACTTTTTGTTTCTTAGTCCGTTTTTTGTGTGCATTTATCTAGATGATATTTTTCCTGTAGATTGGTGAATGGAATTAATATGGAGAAAAAGATGAAGACTCAGAAAGCGAAGTCTAAATCATCTGATGGGCGCAAGCAGCTCAGCAGTGTGCGAGTGATTCAGAGGAACCTTGTTTACATAGTTGGGTTGCCTCTCAATCTGGCAGATGAAGATGTAAAATTTTCACCTCCACCACTCTCTTGAGCCCCTGAATGTTGCCATTCAACTTGTTTATACTCTTTTCTTTGGAATATTTTGGGCTATTTTCCTTAGAGCAAATTTTTATTTATAATCTCCATTTATATAGCTTCTTCAGCGGAGAGAGTATTTTGCTCAGTATGGGAAGGTCTTAAAAGTATCAATGTCTCGAACGGCAGCTGGTGTCATTCAACAGTTTCCGAATGATACTTGCAGTGTGTAAGTATATTCTCTTCAAGTTTGTGGTTTCCTTGATGGTATTATGGGTTTCTGTTAATTATCTGGCCACTGTAAATAGAACCTATACTGTTTAATCTTGTTGTCATTGATTTGAATTGGATAGCTTTGGATTTTGGGACATTTCTCTTCACACTAGAAGGAAGGAAGCAAATAAAAAAATAAAAAAAAAACTACGTACCCCATTGCTCGAAGGCTCCACGTTATGCGCAGGTAAGGGGGAGGGATATTGTACGCAGCCTTACCCTTGCATATGCAAAGAAGTTGTTTCTGGATTCGAACCCATGACCAACAAGTCATCTAGACACAACTTTACCGATGTGCCAGGGCTCGCCCTCGAAGGAAGCAAATAACTTGCAAAAAATAATTTAATGCGATCTTTTCCTTTGATAAAAAAAGAAGGAAAACATGAAAAAGCCATTTCTGTACGTAGTTAAAAAATCTGAGAATGGGTGTTTCTTCCCCCTTTCTCCATTTATTTCCTGCTGCTACATTAGCACAGATGATTATCTTATATGATACATTAATATTAATATATTAATATAAACACTACAGTTCCTAATCAAAGGTTTTTTTTTTTTTTTTTTCAGATATATAACTTATTCAAAGGAAGAGGAAGCGGTTTGTTGTATTCAAAATGTACATGGATTTGTATTGGAGGGTAGACCTTTAAGGTACAAATATTTATTGAAACTTGTCATACATGGGATGTTTAGCATTGACTTTTGCTCATCAATTGTGTGTGTTTTTGGATTTAACATTTCAGGGCTTGTTTTGGAACCACAAAATATTGTCATGCATGGCTCCGAAATGTGGTATGAGAATTACTGGTCTAGATAGAATTTTCAAATTATGCTTAATTACTTGTTCTTGTAATTGAGGAAATATCTCTATGACCAGCCTTGCAGCAATCTGGATTGTCTATACTTGCATGAGATTGGCTCCCAAGAAGATAGTTTTACCAAGGATGAAATAATTTCAGCATACACTAGGTACTTTTCTGATAATTTGATGATACTTACTGTGATTCAGATAAATAAAACCTTTTCTTGCTGAAATTGAGGATTTGTGATCTTTGCTTTCAAACTATTTAATTGGTGAAAATGAAGGAGATTGCTTTAATTATAGTGCTGGAAAAGGATGTGTTTACAGATTGTGCTTTCCTGTACTTGTAGTTGCTTGAATTGAATATAGTGCTTTCCAATAAATATATCTTAGCTCACTTTGTTATTTTGAAGAAGTCGAGTTCAACAAATCACTGGTGCCACAAACAATATGCAACGGCGGTCAGGGAATGTATTACCTCCTCCACCGGATGATAATATGAATAGTTCATCTGTAAAGCCTATTGTTAAAAATTCTTCAAGTGTAAGACCTTTTTTTTTTAATCTTTCCTATAACCCCATTTTGTTTGTGTATCAGCTTTCACCATATTGATGTCGAAAGCTCATTTGGATTTTGATCTTTAATTGCTAAACTGAGTGAAGTGTATTTACGCACTCGGCCAACGCAAAAAACTGACATTTAATTTTATTTATAAATCAGAACTCTGTTAGCACTGTAAGAGGTTCACCTCCAAATGGAATATATGGGAAAAATATGGCCCTTCCTGCTAGTGCTGCATGGTATGCACCATGTATAATTTTGTACTTGGCTTTGAAGGTGTATCTTATCTAAATATAATTATGGTTCCTGGCTATGTTTATGTTTGGCAGGGGTACTCAGGCCTCAAATTGTCAGCCCCCTGCTGGAGGTTTATCATATCCAAATGGGCCATCCAAGCCAAAACCTGATACAGGCAGCAGCACACTAGCATTTTCTGCAGCTGTTACAGGCTCAATTCAGGCTTCTGATGTTACAAAGAGGCCACCATCGACTGATGGGTGTCATAGTATGACACCTACAGTGAAAAGTGAATTGTTGAAACCTGTTAATAAACAATATAACAATAGCGTGGACAGTCTGGTTAGTGCAGGAGAAAAAACTTCAGCTTCTGATGTTTCTCCTGTGCTCGTGAATTTGAACAGCCAGTTGTCTTCTCTACCGTTGTCCCGAGATAGTGATGGCAATTGTACTACTGCAAACACAATAAATTCTAGTAACATGACGGGACAGTCATGTAACTCTGGTCCTGAGGAAGCAATGACTGCTACCAATGAAGAGATTCAGAATTTGTCCAATGAGTTCAACTCAATTAACATTGATAGAAATGCTGAACATTGCGGTATAACCAAACCTAATAGCCTGCCTACTGATCATGCATTGGTTAAATCTCCTCAAATTCAAGGATCGCAATATAATGTTGACAGATTTAGAGATGTAATAACTACAAATGTGGCTGGTAAAGCTACCTTGGATAATGTGGCTTGTAATTCTAGGGAACAGTGTGATTGGAAAGTGGATTCTCAATCTCTAGTATCAGATACTGCTGAAATTGATGATGTGACATCTTTTGATAAACAACGACACAAGGATCCAGAAGTTGCTTGCCATTCTTATTTGCCAAAGTCAACCAGTTTCCTTCATGCATCAAACCATTCTAGCCCTTGTCTTCTGCAGCATGTGGAACCTTGTACTGCCATAAATGCAGGTTCTGTATCTGCTGATGATAGAGTTCAAGATGAATCTATGTTACATGCATCCAATATATTATGTAATGGCCACCCAGAAAAATTGGTCAGCAGCAGCTCCTATGGTCTGCTTCACGATGAAAGAAATGGGCATATCATTCAAAGATTAGTCGGTGATGCAGTTAATTCTGGGCATGATGTTGCTAGGGATAAGGGGGAAAGTAGTATAATTTCAAATATATTGTCCATGAATTTTGATACCTGGGATGACTCACTAACATCACCTCATAATTTAGCTAAGTTGTTGGGTGACAATACTGATAACCAGTCTGGTCCTTTAAACAAATCTAGTTCTTGGAAAGGTAACGGTAACAATCAATCAAGGTTCTCTTTTGCGAGGCAAGAGGAATCCAAAATCCAAATGTTTGATGCACATGCATCTTATGGTGTCAGCCATCAACGGCCAAACCATACAGTCTTCCAGAATTTTGCAGAAAGAGACTTGTATATGGATAAGTTGGGAATTGCAAATGGATTTTCTACCGGTAACTTTGAGGAAGCTGACAATATGGTCAGTGGTCATCCCATTGCATCTTCTAACAAGTTTTCTGGTGAGTAACAATAACTTTCTTGAGCCTACGTTTCTAATGGCATATCTTATTATTTTTGTTTCTCTGCTACTATTTTCAATTTTACATTTCCATGATTGCTTGTGTGCCATTCTTGTTTGGTGATTAACATGTATTTAAAACATCTGATATTATTATAATTTTAGGTACATTATGGTTTTGCTTTCTTTTCCTTCACAATTTCTCATTTGCTGTTTTGTAGATTGAAATTGTGGTTTCCTCGATTATCTGAATTCCTGTTGTATGTATAGTAGTTTTTTTGCTATGTGATTATTTATGTGCTGTTTGTGGTAGGTAACTTTGAAGGCTTTCAGCTGGAAGGGAACTTTGAAACCAATTTTGCTCCTGTAAAAAATCTCAATATTGTATTGTGTAGAACAGTCTTGACTGAATAATAATTTGTTAAGAATTTAGTGTATGAAAAGTATCTGGACAACATACATTTTCAATTATGATTTCAATTATGATGATTTATTGATCACTGGATAAGAAAGAAAATTATGTCCACTGTATCAAAGTGGCTTAACAACTGCTGGTTCTGTTGCGTGATTGCCTCTTTTCTAGTTAGAAAGTTCAAAAGTTCTAGCTATATGTAAGTCTGCACTCTCTGGGCAACCTATTTGCCTTCCTCTGAATTTATGCACAGCTGTTGTGTTATTATCTATTGCTGGTGTCTCAGATTTTTGTATTTATCTAATCTAATGATCTTACTTTTTGTTATGGGATGACAGCCATTTCAAGAGCACAAGTTTCAGCCCCACCAGGATTTTCCATTCCAAGCAGGCCGCCACCACCTGGGTTTTCTTCCCATGAGAGAGTGGAGCAGGCTTTTGACTCCATTTCGGGTGAGTTATGGTTTCTTTTATCTTTCCACGCATACCCTTTTTGATATATTGTTGAATATGTTAGTCCTTTTGACAGGGAATTCTTTGCTTGACCGTTCTTCCCTTTTGAGAAATTCATATCAGACACCTTCAGCTGGAAACCTTGGTAGTGCAGGGGACATTGAATTTATTGACCCTGCTATTTTGGCAGTTGGCAAAGGGAGACTTCAAGGTGCACTGAACAGCCCGGCAATGGACATTCGATCTAATTTCATGCCACAATTAAATTACTTTGAAAATGATGCCAGACTACAATTATTGATGCAAAGATCTCTCGCACCACAGCAAAACCTTAAATTTTCTGAAATTGGGAATACTTTTTCTCAACTTGGCGATTCCTATGCTGTTTCTTCAAGGTTAGATCAATCCCAAGTCAGTAATCTAGGCCCATTCCAACAGCTGTCTCTGCAGCAGTCTACAAATGCAGTCTTGTCAAATGGGCAATGGGATGGGTGGAATGAGGTGCAGAGTGGAAATGGTTTGGGTGTGGCTGAGCTTTTGAGAAATGAAAGACTTGGATTCAATAAATTTTACTCAGGATATGATGATTCAAAATTTCGGATGCCAAATTCTGGGGATCTTTACAACAGAACATTTGGGATGTGATCTTTTGCTAGTTATGTTGTCATTGTTGTTGTTGGAAATGGTAAAACCTAGCAGAAATGGACAAACAATTTATTGTGTTGCTGAGGATGATGGAACTGATTCTTGCTTGGCATGTATT
Organism: Glycine tomentella; assembly: GCA_007407185.1. NCBI lineage: Eukaryota > Viridiplantae > Streptophyta > Magnoliopsida > Fabales > Fabaceae > Glycine > Glycine tomentella. The sequence goes on from PYAF01002382.1 coordinate 1,909,777, forward strand.
GGGCTACCTAATGATGAAGCTCCCAAGAAGTGTAATCTATGGCTACAGTTGGTAATTAGCAAACTAACTCTGTTTTTCATGATTTAATTGGCTTATATGGCATTGCCCTGCATACACATGAAAGTGTTTTCACCTACCTGTGCCAAAAAAAGTTTTTTTTTGCTTCATTTTTGTACTGGATTCATATCTTCTGTCAAGAATGACATTGGTGTTTTGCTTGTTTGGTAATTGTGCACTCATTTTCCTCTTTTTTCTTTGTAGTTCTGGATTGGCCGAAGTGAGCTGTTTTGGGATTATAAGATATCAAACTGTCAGTGCTGACGTGATCAAACTGGCAGGTAGATCTTAGTTGAGTGTTTCCCTCATAGTACGGAGCATGGAAACTTGTTGATTCAAAATCAACAAGATCTCATTTATTGTTTGTAACTTACCTTTTAGATTAACTACCCTTGTGGGTAGAAGGGAAATTGTTTTGAAGTGGATTTACATAATGGGGGTATGAAATATATAGCTTTTTAACTTGAAATGTCCATCATCCATGTGATGTGAATGAAATACCGTTGTGCTGTTAGAGCTTCTGGCCAATTTTTTTCTTTAAGCCAATTAAATGTCATTTCTTTCTGTGGAGGTTTATTTTTAATCGTTTCATATGTTCACCGCGGCTTCTAAGTGCACTGTATTTTCCGTTTGTTACTATTTAGCTGTTTTCTGTTTTTGGTAGTGTTTCTCAAAGTAATATAACCAGCAGGGACGGCGTGACCCATGCCTTGTTATGATTTACTTTGGGCATGTCTATATTAGCCAGTTAATTTTCAGCATTTGGCGCAGCTGAAAATCTAAGGTGTGTATAATGTTTAGGACATTATTGCTCTAGGGCTGATTTTGGATTTGTTGAATGAGACCGGTTATGAATTTATTAAAAGGGATTCTGTTTATTTTTGGGATACACAATTCATTTATGTGCTGCGGCGTGGATTTTGGGTATAATAATGTCACATACTTTTCTCTCGTAAATTACTCGTTGAGTCTGTCACTTGTGGCGGACTTATCGTGTTTGTGTTCATTTTGTCAGGGTAAAATTTGTTTTTAATAACAAGCATTATTTTCTCTCGTATTTACTAGGCCCTTATACCCTCCAAAAAGAAAGGTGGTAAAATTTGTTTTTAATAACAAGCATTATTTTTTTGGAGGGTAAAATTTGTTTTTAATAACAAGCATTCTTTAATTTGATATTCTTTAGTATAAAATAAAACAATCCGTTAATATAAAAACATGAATTATGATAAAAATAAATAAATTTGTGTTTGCTTTTGTTAATTGATGGATTCTAGGGTGGACGACTATCTTTGTAGTTGGTTCACCACGCACCACCAGTTACAGCCTTTAAGTTAATCTGTTGTGTATCATCTTCCTCTATTCTTCTCCCTTCCTATTTTCTCTGCATAATCTACAAAATTTAGATTTTTTTCTTAATAGCATAAAAATGTATATCTAAATAAGATAAAGAAAATCATTGAAAATGTTTAATTGAGAAAATGATGCATCATTGTCTAAATTATAGGGAGTCAATAATTGAGTCAATGGTTTGCCAAAAACGAATTACCGAGATAAAATTGAGCATGGGGTAAACTAAATTTATGACCTGCTACCATCTGACCAGACGCATCCTTGGGGTGTTTTGTGATCCACTCCGAAGAAATCATGTATTATATAAATTATTATTTGATTTAAGATTATATAGTCACGCTATGTAAAAGAAATACTATATAGTCACGACTCCTGATCAATCTTTATATAATATCTGTTTTTTTATTTATATAAAATAATTAATAACCTATGGTACGAAAGTTGTTCTAGACCACATATTGCATTATGTAATAATTTCACTTATTATTGATCCTGTCAAGTGGCATATATAATAATAAGTGAGGAGACTTCGAGTTCAAGTAGATAAGACGATTACAGGTTTTGAAGTGTTTGCGGGACCTATTTCAAAAATAGTTACAACACAATCATAGTCCTGCGCATATTTTGGTCAGTTGAGCTTAATCTTAAAACTAGGGCATTTCAATAAACTTCTTCATGCTAAATGTTGAGAGTATTTGTAACTGTCAATATCTGATGTCCGATTAATAAATTTGGGGAATTAGATTATTTATCCAATGAGTAGAAATATTGGCAAAATCACAAACATTTCGACTAACGCAATTGTAGTTTTCTAGCCAGTTCTGCGGAACATAATTACTCCCTCTATCTCTTTTTACAAGTAATTTCTAACTAATTTATACTGATTGTAGGATTTGTTAAATTTAGTTGATCATTTTAAATTTATCAAATATTATTTGAACTTTAAAATTCAAAATTAACATTGTTTGGAAATCTGTCAATTTTATTAATTTTTTGCATCGCCTTATTTATCGTTTTCGCCCTTCTCTTAAAATAGTGATATTAGTATAGACACTGTTATTGAAGGGTAGAAGATTTTTAAAAGGTATTGAGCAGTAAAGCGTATTACGTAGTTATTAGTGAAGTTTTAATAATAATTAACCAGTAGAAAAATAGTATTTAATTTTCTTTAGAAGTTATACATTCCACTCTTTTAAACTTTGAGAAGTTGATGTACAAAAAAATACTTGAAGAAGTTGTCAAGTAATTATTCACGTTACTTATGTTATTGTTCAAAAGTATTTGTTGGTTTCATTGATTGTTAATTTGTGGAAAAAAAAAACTTAGTAATCACTTATAGTAGATTTTTCTTTATTAATCACATTTTTCTTATTAGCATTACTCAAACTCAAAATACTTTTTAAGGGATTGAATCCAATTGCATTTAGATTATTTTTTTTATAAATAATGTGTATTATTTATTAGATCTAATTTTGTTTAAGTCGGTTAAGACTATTATGAGGAACAAATTATCCTTTCGAGTATTTAATGAAGCTACATACTTAAAAATTGAATCATTAGTTAAAATATAACAATCACCTTGATTCATAAGTTCGGCGTTATTTTTTCTTCACTTTTATAAGTAACCAATTTTATTTAATGAAATGTGTTCAACAAATATTTTAAACACTAAACAGTAATCAATAAAACAGAACACAGCATTCTTACTTAGTCTTGCTTATTTTCATGTCTTGAAACGATTTTGTATGTCCTTTTGCTAGCTAGATTCGACACTGTAACTACCCACAATGATGGCAATGGGCAGAACAACGCCAAGAATCATATGACAAATTGACTTTACCATTGTCGTATGGATTTATTGAGGTTGAGGGGCGATTCGTATCATTGTCGGAACAACCCTAATGGCAAATTGGCAATGGGATGAAAGCACCACATAATGGTGATTGGTGAGGCAGAGAAAGTATTTTAGGATAAATACTGTTAAAGTACCAATTCAAATTTGTATAATGTGCTTTATTTCTTTACGGTTCCTCTACTCTCTTTATATATATATATATATATATATATATATATATATAATTTAAGGTTAAATATATTTTTAATACTAAAAATAGATAAATATGGTTTTAAGAATAATATTAAATCCTTCTACAATTTTTTATTCTTTTTAATCTATATAAACATATAATGATGATATGTTATTTTGTTGTGCATTTTTTACAAAAGTCTTAGTGCATGTTCGTATATCTATTGCAAATCAAAGTTGGTGGTAAAATGAAGTTTGCAAAAGTATATTCATCCTTCTTTTTATGTTTAGTTTATAATGAATTATCGAATTTTATTTTAGAATTCGTGCACAATAAGTTAAATTGAAAATCAAATATATTCTTAATCCGAATAGATTTCATCCTCATTGTTGTCTTTGTGTAAACTACCAAGCTTCCTAGAGTATAGTAGTATAAAACAGGAGATGCTTTGCTGTTTCGCAAATATTAAATTTCATTAAGACATATTTTTTTCTTCTTTTTTATGCATCACCTTATATTTGATGATAAGAGAATCTAAGAGTAACTTTAATGCCAAGAATTTAATCATGGAATTGGTTTCCTCAATTTTGTAAGAAAGTTATTCCATCGGTTGAAGCAACAGTGCTTTTAAGCAAAACGTGAGCCACTAACATCAATCATTAGAGAAAAGATGACATCCTGCAAATTTTGTAAAAAGGGGGGGGGGGGGGGGGGGAAGACTACTTTTCATACTTTGATGAATTATATTTATTATCGTGATTAAGGCTAACATGCAAGAAAATATAAGATTAAACTAACAATTGAAAAAAGGTGAAAGAGAGAAGAAAAGAAAGAAATTATGAATTTAAATTTTTTCAATTAATATTTTTAATAAAATTAGTAAATTAATATTTTTATCGAAAAAAAAAAAAGAGAGAGATAGAGATCTGCGTGCTGGGAGGTAGGGACCTTATTAGAGGTTGCTGAAACACTGTCTCCCTTCTTCACAACATTTGATTGGGTATTTTTGGGGGTCTCTCTGACTTGGCGTTGCTAAAGTGTAAATGCCAATGGTAGTAAAAGTAACTGTCCCCCATCAATAGGAACAATTATAGGACTCAGTTTCAGACAAACAAATATGGGAAAACAAACACCGTCCTTCTATGCCTAACCCAATTCGCACAGGACATTTATGCACGTTTCAAATTGCAATAGTCAATAACCTCTTCTTCTTCTTTTTTTTTTTTTTTTTTTATCACTAAGTTAGATTTTATTAAAAAGGACAGTTTTTAGGATTTGAATGTGCGATCTTTTTTTTTTTTTTTTTTTTTAACCATTCGATAAATCTTATATCTCTTTTATAACCTTTTTAATAAGCAAAATCGTGTAAGTATTGTGTTAAAATACATGTTAGAGGCTTGTTCAGAAATATTGAGGAAGAAAAATGTCTACCTCAAAAACTCAACGGTTTTAACGTAATTAACAATCGGATCAACGATAAACCTAGAAAACAAAGCAGTGCAGTTTGCTTTGCCTAGTAAATAAACAGAGCTACGAAACTCCAACTTAGGATGGCAAATTGGTTCGGACACAAAAAAAAATAATAGTGAGGGGGAAGAATATCTGTTTCATATGACACAAATCTAGATACATATATTTATTTACATTATTTAAGATGTCTTATACAAATCTAGATGAATTTCTTGATAAATAGTTATAGAAAAATAAAATAAGAAGATAAAAAGAATGAAACTTATCTCACAATTTAAAATTAGTTTATACATTATTAAAATCAACTTTTTTTTTTTTTTTTACGGAAAAAGACTCATCATTTCATTCATAATAATAGAATCATTACATGAAGGTAAGCAATCAAAAACTTGATGGCTAACATTAAACCTAGATGCCCTAACAAGATTGTTTGCAACTTGGTCGACTTATTTCCTGATAAAATCAACATTTTGAGAAGTTAAATACAAGAAATTCAATTTATAGCAAATGTTTAGTTAATTTTACTTTTTTATTTTCTCTTCTAAATATTTATTGAAAAAATTATGTAAACAATTCCTTGCGACTCACTGAATGGAGACGTGTTAAAAGACCCTACTCAACACCAGTAAAGGAAACAAAAAAAAACCAGGAGAAAGAAAGACGATGATAAGAATCTCATAAATTTTACAATTTACTCACAACTATCAAATAAAGTATTTTAAATGAATAAAAACAAGATACACTTGTGGTGCAAATTGCATTTATCATTCATGAAAATGATATGATTTGTTAGCTTCGGTTATCAGCAGCCAGAACTGGCAGAATAGAGATTGAAGAAGTGGGAGAATAGAAGAATATGGTCACCATTTGGATAGATGCCCATACCAAGAACATATCCCTTCACATATGAATGACCATAAATCATATTTTATTTGTTAACTTTTTATATTCCTCCTAAAAGAAATTACGCGTCCTTAAAAAGAACTCAGGAAATTTTGCATTGCGTATATAAAACAGTATGTTTGCAACTTTGAATTAAATTTCTGTAGGCGCAAAGCTTTTTGGCGTTGAGAATAATTCAAAACAGAGCCGCAATTGTTTACCCGAAGAAAACGGAGCCTAAATTTATTACAAGTTTACAACCACAATACTAAGGGAATGAAATAGAGAAAAATTATAGCGATAATTGTTTTCAACTATAATAATAGGAAAAAATAAAAGTTTAGATTGAACGACTAATTTAGATTCCTATAATACTAGTTTACACCACTATTTTTTGTTTTTATCTTTTTCTATCATATCAATCTACTTTTTTTTTTTTTATAATTTCTCTCTTAACTATACAAAATATAATTTCTGTCCTGATAATCTTATATATTGATGTGGTTTAGTTGACAAAAATTGTCATATGCAAAATCGTTGACCGGGGTGGACATAATAAAAATGACGCTTCCAATAGTTTTTTTTTTTACTCTCCCCTTTTTGGTTTAAACTCTCTAGCAGGCACTGTAACTTGAAGCTGAAATACATAGCTAAGATATTTATGCTTATTTGTGTAAATTGTTCAAAAGGACCTCTATACTCTGGCGTGTGAATGGAGTTAGCTAGATGAAGGGAGAAGGCATTAAGGGCTGGTTCCCTACCTCACAAACACACAAAAACTCAGTTCTGACAAGTGCCCTAATGGACCTGCCACCCTCGGCTTATAGCTCAGGTTTGCGGGGTCGTGCCCTAACATTCCCCTCTCCTCAAAGGCTCAAACACCTTAACACCTGTACCCGGAGGCCTGGGAAAACAGACTCTTTCACATTATTGACTGATCTTTTTTTTCTGACGGTAAAATAAAACAGAGAGAGAGATGGCATATGAATATGAATATGAATAGTAACATCCATTATCCATTTCCATAGGTTTGGTCTTCTCCACTCATGTAATTGCTATCAATTGTGAATGAAACTGCTCTACCAATTTAGTAACATGACAACTAGACAGGTGTAATGTGACTTTTGCCACCCATTGGCATTGTCATTGGACGAGGTCGATCCTCGTTGCTACAAAGTTGCAGGGTGGCTCCTTAATCATCACAGAGTTCAATTTTTCTTCCCCTCCTTTTCATTTTGATATGATGGGTCGCTACTTATCACCATCAACCAAAAACAAAACTAATGGCCCCCATTATGAAGATAAAAAAAAAAAAAAGAAAACATGTAGTATCCTGCTTAAAGTATAGTGTTTTTATCCATTCTAAAAAATTCTTTTCTTTTGGGTCTGTTTCGTTTTCCCTGATAAAAAAATAGTAACGTTAGTGTCGCCATATGAATTTAGCTACCATTCTAGAAAGGTCTGCAAGTGGTACTGGTGTAACCCTATCTACCTTCTTTGCCTTATTAATCTGTTCATATACTAGGTGAAGAGATCCCAAATCTCATGGGAAATATTGACCGTTGTTTTATACAATTGAAGGAAGAAATTAGACATACCATGATTTATCCCATGTCAAATTGGGTTGAGTACTAAAACAGCAAATAAAAATACTCCCTTTCTCCCATTTCCTGGGATGCACAATCAGGGCCTATAATCTCAAGATTGCCGTGCATACCATGAATCTTGATTGCCAACAAATTTGTGGGAAACAGCAACATCGTTGTGCCAGTGCACTAAAAATAGCAGTTGCTTCAAAGATGATTCATCTTAAGAGTTTAAGCAAAAGAGGTAGCAAGAAGGTGTCAAATCTCAGTATACACCAATCAGTCACTGAATTACACAAAGAATTTCGACCATTAACACTTTTTTTTGGTTTGCCTGTACTACAAGATCAGCTATGGTGGTGCCTGCGGGGGCTTAACCTGGTAATATTCAGATGCATTGTGGGTAGGCGAACTGGATGAAGTAAAACAGAGACTCTGGGGAATTGAGTTCATAGAACTTGTTGGAAAGATGGCAGTCGATGGAAAGGTAGCTGAAATTGAGAATCCTGATGATGCTGCAGCAGAGAACGATGGTACTGGGGTAGCATTGACCTGGCCATGTGTTTGCCACGCCCAATTGGGGAGTCCTTTTGAAGGATCAATGCCGATTCTCTCTGCTATTTCCTGCTAAATAAGTAACAATCTTACAGATATTTTCACATACAGAATACATGCCATCATAGACTTGTGTTTACACTCCAAGTTCTATGTTACATAACCAAGAACCTCTAGATAGACTAACAAAATAAAATGAATGTGGCGGAATATTCGGTGAAAATATTATCACAATCCTGTGATGGGCTTTCGTTTCAAACTCAAGTTAAACTCCATAATTGTCTTATTTCATTGATATAATGACCATGCTTTACGGACCGAGAAAAAAAAAAAAGAGACCATGCATTATATCACAAAGACTGACCGTTCCAAGTAATGCTTTTGAGACACATATCGGACCAATTCATTTTGTTAAAAAATTGAATAACATGGAACAAATATTAAATGTGTAACAAAATACGAACAATTCCCTTGACTATCCAATGACAAAAATTACAGCAAAAGCTGTTTAATCATTAAATTCCTGAACATAAAAAAATCAACTTTTGCTGTAACGTATGCACCCCATTTAAAAGTCAAGCATTCTTTAGAATTCTAATGAAATTTTTTTGGATCAGGTATTCAATGAAATTGAAGACACTAGCAAGGAAATAACTGTGAAGGTTTTAAATGAAGTACTCAATAAAGAAACAAGCAATCAAGGCCAAATGGATTACCCCATTGGGAAAGAAATTAGGAGACATGCCATTCCATAATGAAGGACGATCTTCAGTTACAACCATCCTTTTCAAAGATGGATTACCAATCCCAGAATTAACATTGGTTTCCATCTGCAGATAAAGATAACCATGTTAATTATGATCACTCAACAGGACATCTAGAGTTAATAAAAACAAATACCAAACACGAAAAGTTCCACAAAAACCAATGATGTCAAAGGAAAACAGGTTGTAATTAGCTACAAGGAAACCCCCCCGAAAGCTACAAAAATGTTACAGCCAGACAAACATTCTCAATAGTTATAATGATATGCATAGTTACGTTAAACTAAGTGTGTCATTGTTTTATTCATTTCCCACTTTCCAATGCACTTCTAACGTCAATCCATATCTCTATGGTCATTGGTGTTAAATAGAATTGAACGGTTAATCAAGAACACCCTATAACATGAGAGCATAAAAAGTGCTATCCACCTTCATTCCGCTTAATTTAGAATAAACTTTGAATAAAATGACAAGGTTCAATTATACCATTGAACTTCTTCCACCATGTGTGATGTAAGGGATGGAGGGGAACTGAAGTTGCACCCAATTTTCTTTGGGACCAGGTCCTGGGGTTGCTATGCCCAAATTGAGATCAAGATTCTGACTGCCACCTGTGTTTGAAAACATATAAACCGGATTTCACAAAATGAACACTTCTCCTTCAGAAAATCACTTAGAAATTAAAAGTAAAAGAAGATATTTGCTATTAAGTATTACCTTCAATAATGACTGCAGATTTCATCTCTCCTTCATAAGTACTTGGCTCAAAGTTGGTCACTGCTTCTCTTCCATTGCATTTGATAGCTGCCTTGTCATAAGCCCTGATTTCCAGAAAATCAAAAGGGAGATACGTGTTGGATGGAGCCTAATGAGCTTGATAATTCATGTAAAAAAATTCAGTGCAGGTAGAATGTAATTCATGTATCACTAGGACCTTGCAGCTTCTACTTCGCAGTCGAATAGTCCAAGATATATATACCTGCATGAAAGCATTGCAATCTCTATAACCAAAACACATCTCTATATTACTATCTTAGACATGTTTCTCCAAACATGGAAAAAAGCATAAAGATGCATCGAGAACTAAGCTGAAACCAATTTACTTTGCAGCCTAATAGGTGCTTAAATTCATAATATCTCATAACCACAGCAGATCACTACTTAAGTTGATATATAAAAATATGTCCTCACTTTTTGCCAAGGAATTGTCCCATTCGAGCTTCCCACCGGCCACACTTATGGAGTGTTACTCCTCGGTATTTAGAACTTCCCCTTGAGAAACCAGTACTTTGGCGACGCAGTATATGTACGAATTCCTCCTTGGACAAATTCTTCATCTGCCCATCAGTAAGAAACTGGTGAAAAAACAAATCATACGCACCATCTAGTTTCATATCCAACAAAGTGCTTCTGATTCTCCTAACCTGATTAAGATCATCCTCATAATCACTCAGATTGAAATTGATATCAGCATCAACTCCCCTGAACTTAATAGCAGCTCGATCATAGGCTCTAATTAAGAAAACTCCAAGTCAGTTGAGGAACACAAGAATCAAATCCTCAAAAATCGAAAACAAAGAGACCGTTTCTTAAAACCCAAAATTACGACAAAGAAAACCAAAATAAGCGCAAAGCTCTACCTGGCAGCAGCATGAGCCGTGTCAAATCCACCTACAAGCTCAAATACCAATTTCGTCAAAAGATGCTTAAAATAGTAAACCATAGAATACGATTTCAGATAGTACAAAAACTATGTACCCTAAAATAAACACTGAAAATCATAAATTCATAAATTAAAAATCCATACCCAAATAGACTTGTTTCCCGCAATCCCTACACCAAATAATTACAAAAATAGACCAAAAAACAAAAAAGTCAGATGCAATTCAACCATGTATCACCAAAATCAAACTAAATATTCCCTTCCCCGTAAGACCTAAAAGGAAAGAAAAACGCAACTATAAAGCAAAAGAAACCAAAGCTAACTTCATATATTACTAGAAAAATTCACGAACCAGATATGCGATTCCCATCTTCCCGTCCTTCTGTAAAAAGTAACCCCTCTGTATTGAGAGCTTCGAGACCTCGGTCCTCTCCTATTCTTCTTCGCTGGTTGCTGAGTCTGAGTCTGAGTCAGATTCTGAGGCCGAAGCATCTTCATCTCACTGTTCCCTCCCTCGCGATCGAACGAGAGATCCACGAAACCATTCCTCTCTGAAAATGACGACGTAGCGTGTCCTTTAGCTCCTTCACTCATCACCGGGAAGAGCTCCTTCGTTACAACGTCGTTCGCGCCTTCCACTTTAAGGATATCGAAATTGAAGGTGGTGTACACGTCATCAGCGCGCGTGGAGCACGAGTCCTCGTCGCCGCCGCCGTTACTGGACCCGTCCGCATTCAACACGGAGGAATTCGAAGTCCCTGACTCCGCCATTTGGTTCCTCGAACCTTCTGGAAACTTCTCTAACGGTATCGGCAAGTCGCCGTTACTAAACGAATCGGTCCATTCCGCATTGAGATTAAGATCTAACATCGTCGCGCTTCTTTTTTTTTTTTTTTTTAAATTATATCGTTAAGCCGTTAAGTAACTAAAAACCGAAACTAACTATTAAATTCCCATTTTCTATTTTAATAATTTCTAAGGTTTACAAGTAAAGTTAGCTAAAGCTTATTCCAACTAACTTCGCCGGCGAAATGGATCCGATCGGAAATAATCGAATGAAAGAGGTAATGTAAGTGAAAGAAAAAGAGAAGTAGAAAACGAAACGAAGAAGACAACGGAATCGCGATGAGCTCTCCGTGTCTCTAACGCCTGATAAGTTTTCCGGCTACCGGAGAACAGAGGAGGAGTGAGAGGAAGGAACTCACGAAACGAGGAAAGAGAAGGTATCGGCGCGAACTCATTTCTTCGGCGATGAGTTCATCGTCGCCGGAGAGAGTGAAAGCGTCGCCGACTATTGGATTCCATGGAAGACAAGAGAGAGAGAGAAGTGAGAAGTGCCAAGCGAAGAAACACTTTCATTTTTACTGAGACTCGTTTTAAGAGGAAAGGAATATATAAACATTTTTCTCTCTCATGGTGAAGACTGGTTGGTTCGGTGACCGGTCAACGATATTGCAAAAGGGAACAGATATTTTTCGTTGCTGGCTCTCTCTCGATGCGGAAGGTCACCGTCTCGTTGAAGGAAACTATCGGCTTCGTTGAGTTTTTTCTTGATTTGGATTTTTAAGGGTGTGTTATGGTCAAAGTGGCTATGAGGGTATTGAAAAAGGAAATAACGCAATTAATATGCTAATTAAGTATATGAATATGAACGTATTTATTTTGCTTTGTCTTGGAAGCAAATGCAAATTTCTCGGATAAGAAATTCTAAGAAACTGTGAGCTTGTTCAGACGCCCCACTACTCGGGTTATTTATGACCTTAGTTCATTCATTAATCAGGCCAGTTTATTTTTTTTAATAATCAGTTCCTTTTTAAAAAAATCTTAAAATCATTTTTAATGAACAAAAATGTAAAAAAAAAAAAACTAATAAGATAAACTTCTACTTTTATATAATGAAAAACCTAGAAATCTTTGGTAAAAAAATAAAAGAAAAATATTGAATGTTGTTTTTTTAATTCAACCTAATTACTAATAAGTCGTTGACTCAAGTAGAACTGGACTCGAAATCCTTAATCATGTCTCAAATTCAAATTTTATGAATGAAAAAATGTAATTAAGAAAATAGATCATACAAAATAATTATTTGATGTCTTGCCATATTATACACTAAAGGATTCTAATATATAATAGTAGTGATATGTATGAAAAACTTAATTGTTAGTCTTACCATAATGTAAATATTAAAATAAATACTCACCTTCGTTAATAAATTTGTTAGACGCTAATAGTTAAATTTTTAAGAGATGAAAAATTCTAATTTTTTTTATAAATGTATAAAAAGTGCGACAAAGTAGTTCTATCGTTAATTTTCTCTATTAACTCACATGATTGTGTCTACATGACACTTATGGTGATAACATGACAACTGACAGATGTCATGTGTCAAAAAATTGACTTTTCGATTGATTTCTGAACTTAACAATTTGTTTTCATTTTAATACCTAAACTTAATTATTCAGTGATATTTTGGTCCCCAAACTTAACTACTTATTATCATTTGGGTTCCTGAAAGAACTTTTGAATTTTTAATTAAGTTTCACACTACATATAAATTATTAGTATAATGATAATAAATGACTTTTGTTTACAGTGATAACAATTATTTATAGTGATGAAAATTGAATAAAAATCACTATTCAAGTATAAAAATAAAAAAAATATTCTATTTTATATTTGAAATCAATATTAATTTATTTATTATATTTTATTAAGCCAGAATTCTAGCAATCAATATTATAACAGTGACAAACAACAATATAACTAAATTAAAAATAATTAAACATACCAAAGTTAAATTAATTTTTCATAAGAATCAAATTATAAATTAAAAATGTATATTATGTAGATATATAGATATTAACAAATAATTTATTTTAAATGCCAATATATTTATTTAATTAAAAAGGGAGTTAAAAGCAAAGATATTCAAAATGAATCATTTTGTTCTATCAAAATTTAAGACAAAATTATATATTTTTTTTATTTTTCACATTTTATTGTATTTTTTATTTTGTATACTCCAACATGACTAATATAATTGGTTAACTATATTTTATACTGAATTTTATAAGTTGTATATATTATATACTTCAATATGACAAACAATAACTACTTTTTCTATTAAGAATATAATGAGTGAACTATATTTTCAACTTACAATGGGTCATGTCCTCTAATACTTAATCGTTAAACAACGATGTGTAAACTTCCAAGTTTTGGAAAAAAAATGATAAAATGCATTACATTTGGCCTGGATATGTAAGAAATGGATTATAACACTTTTATTTTTCTTCCTTTTATAATTGTTAAGTTTTGCAATGACAATGTGTTAAATTCATGAACCAAAATATCAATAAGTAATTATGTTCAAATACTAAACTGATAATAAGTTGATAAATTCATAAATCAAATTGAAAAGTCATTTTTTTTACACGTGAAGTGGTAGTCACATAGATGACACATAACAACAATTAGTTGTCACGTCATCACCAAATAAATCGCGTAGACACAACCATTTGAGTTATTAAAGAAGACTTAATGATAGAAAAAATTTGTCTTATATTTTGCACATTCAAAAAAAAAATTAATCTTTCAAAAATATAATATTAACGTCTAATAAATTTAAGGATAAAAATGATTATTCATCCATAATATTACTAATATTGTAGACCCAAATCCTCTGATAGTTTTTTCATTAGTTTCTCTTAAGCCTTTCTCTCTCCATCATTTGGCTTGCCCTCTCTATTACGTGTGTTATTCTTCTTTTCCCAAGAAGGAATAGGTTGAAAGGGATCTAATTTGTCATTATGCTATGTGAGAAGTGTAAGATTTTATTTCTCAAATGAGAGGCATGTTAGTTATAATAAATAATAAAGGATTAAATGGTAAATGGGTTTAAGTGGAGTAGATTATAAAGATAGTAGTTATTTTTTATGGGAGTCATGGTTTTAAGAGGTTAATTTCCATTGATATAAAAGATGACCTGTTTAGTTATTGGTATATTATTTTGACCCTCACTGTCATGAAAGAGTGAGCAAAGGAAGTGGCAAATAAGAAAAGAGTGGCGAATGAATCACTCATAATTTTTAATATTTTATGAATATCTCTCAATGTTTTTTCTTTTTATCATATTATAAATCTTATCATGTATATATTTTTTCCTTTTTTTTTACTCCCTCTTTGGTGAGTAGGAAATATTGTCTTTTTCATTTCTCAAGCAAATCAAAGTGTACACAGAACCCTCATCACGAAAAAATATGTATTATTCCTTAATATGTGTGAAAATCATTAATTAATTTATAAGATCATGTTAGTTTTCTATAATTGAGAGTTCTAGAAAATTACAACGTAAAAGAGTACTAAAAACTTATTTGCTAATACACTCATTCTAACACATTCTTTCATATTTGTTAAAATTATAAAGAAAACTAAAAAAAAAATCATAAATATAACTCGTTAAATAAGAAGTGGGGCTTACAAAATTTGTAAATTTAGAAATCAATAATAACAATAATAAACAACGTGTTAGAAAATATGTTGGTTAATTTCTTAAGAATATGTGTGTTTAACATTACATTAATAATTAATTATCATATTACGAAATGTTAAATTCAATTACTAACTTGATTTTTTATATATATATATTGAGATTGAGAAGTGTTTATAAAGAATAAACTGGCATAGAACTGAAAACTTCACTGTATTTTTTTTAATAAAAAAAAGTCCACTATAAAATGTAATCCATTACGTCATTACGTATTTACGTTATAGGAAAAATTGAATCTTTCTTTGTTTCTTTATTATCAAAGGCCGTTAGTATCAAAATACAACATTGAACATTTTTTTGGGATACAGAATCGAACATTTAATTTTGTTTTAGACAAATAAAAGTAAAACTATTGTAAGTAATTAAAATCCATATCTAAATCTTTAACACGCAGCTGAATTATCGAAAACTAAACATGAAACCTTTGATGTATACAAAAACTTATTAATTTATGGCAAAATATTTGTTTATCTTGTGCATATGGAAAGCTTTTCATGTGTGAATAGGAATACGTCCTGTGCTTTGGCAAAACATTTTAATTATTTTAAGAAAAAATTATTATCTAAAAAGTTTATTCAACGAAATTAGTTGAAAATTAAAAAATTAGTTAGTAGATGAAAACTACAAGCTAATAAATTAGATTATTAAGGTTATGTTTGCCAAGATATTTCATCTAATTTTTATCTTTTTTTATTAGTTGAAAAATTTGTTTAGTTATTTGGTAAATAATTTTTTTAGTAACTTCTAACTTTTTTTGAAATATTACTTGAAGTAACATCTTTTGAAACAATAGCTTCTAATTTTTTATATTTTCTTTCATTTTTATCTTCAATACATTTATTAAGTTTTCTTTTTATCTTTTTAAATAAATCATAATTTTATTATTTTTATGTTATTTTATTTTTTTTAGCTACTTCAACAACTAGTTTACCGAACATTTATAATTTAATAAGTTAGTTTTTCAACCTTCAATTTTTAGTTAGTTTTTTCAAACATAGTCTAAATTACAAGTGTTTAGTAAAATTAATGTTAAAGTAGCTGGAAAGTTTAAAATGACAAAAAAATAATAAATTCATAAT
>PYAF01002383.1:12228-32726 GCA_007407185.1 Glycine tomentella
CGTGGGAGCTGGAAGGCTCTTTTTGGTTTTATTTTTGCTGTATAGTTCTGTACTCCCTCATGGAGGGTTGATATTCTTTTGTACCACCACGGGATGTGTGGTGTGGACTATGGACAGTGATATGTATATGTACAGAACTTTGTGATATATGATACGTACCATTTCCCTGAGTAAAGTGTCTTATATCTGTTACCTGCCTGTATAATTATACTGTATGGCTATTGAAATATGAACTGGATCAGCATGCGATTGTTTTGTTTTTTTTTTTTTACAGTTTTGGTTCTTCCATACATAATGAATCAAGAAAAACGATTCGATGCTTCCGCTGAATACTATTTTATGTTTATTAAGCGCTAAACTGATATTATTAATGTTAACGCATCGGAGGCCTACGGGGTGTTACAGTATATACAATATACATTTATTATTTTTAATTTATCTTATTTTCTCTCTTCTCTCACCTCTTTCAAAGCATTCCTAAGTGTTTCTTACGTTCTTCTCCCAAAAACCATATATTTTCTTCACCATTTGCATGGCTACACTACTACAAAAAACACATTTTACACAGCCAATTTAAGTTGGTTGTCGAGAAACCGTCTTAGAAGGGGGTGCGGTGGCATTTGCATAATTAAAATGAACATTTCAAAGATGGTTCATAGCGAAATCGTCTTAGATGTGAAAATGATGACAGTTTTAGTTTAACCGTCTTTGTTTTGGTGTTTTCAAAGACATTTGTGTATAACCGTCTTTAAAATGTGGAAAAGAAAAAATTAAAACGATGCCATTTTGTGTGTTTTGTGTTTGTCTTCATAGAGTCCCCACAAAATGGTGTCATGCCCTAAACTCCTCCGCTGAAGTTGCCCTCTCCCACTGTCTGCACCCAACCTATCTCCCTGAACCACCGTTCCCGCGTGGTGGCCTGAACCGATAGAGCCTCTCACGTGCCTCCGTGTCACCCTTGTTCGGCGCCTTTGCTCCGTCTAGCTTCGACTTGGTGCTAACATCTTCAATTGGGTTATTTAGGTATGATCGTTTAGTTTCACCCTGGTTCTCCTTTAGTTTCACCTCCAGGGTCAGGGTTTAAACCAATAGGTTAGGTTTTAGGTTTAATCCAATAGGGTTATGGTTAGTGTTATGGTTTAAACCAAAAGCCATTGCAATAGGCATCATAGCCACAAGAAGGACTGAAGAGATCATAAAAATGGCAAACCTTCTTTGTTGTTCATGGTCATTGTTATGTCCACCCATATCTTTATATACGAAAGGAAAAACAATGATAAATATTTTTTTTATCTGGTAGTGCTTTTCAAAGTTGTATGGATTGTGTTTATTTCTAACTGGTGACCATGGTTGTATTTATATATATATACTAACTTCTCTGTAAAACCACATTTGAAATGGAAGGTAGAAAACTCCTATGGTATGAAAGGTACTTAATGTGTGGTGCAATACATTCAAACATGTCACATAATTACTAAATATGATGCAAAACATAAATTAATGGTCATTATCTAATTTAAACATGTTTGAATGTAAAAAAATGATGGTTAAAAAAGATATAATTTAGAGGATGTCCTTGACGCAAGAACTTTAATGTCAATATTGGATGTTGATGTGTATGATTGCACGACTTTTCATGTTTGTTGTTGTTTTGGTATATAGTTATATCACATCATATCTTTGTCATTTTCGTGTATACTTAGTTTGGAGAATCAAAACCCAAGTGTGATGACATGAAACAAACAAAGAATCAAGTTGCTAAGCAACAAAATCAAGCGAGTGTTGTCTAAGCTTTTTTCGTGTTGATTCTTTGTTGATCCATGATTTTAATCAGGTGCAAAGGATAAGTTAACACCTAAAATTGAGTCCAAATGACAGAACAAATTCAGGGCAACTTGATTAATATACCAATTAAAGCTTTTGTGTTTAAGCATACATAGGTGAAGATTGGAGTGGAATTGGTTTTAGTTATTGGGGTTGAATAGTACGTCTTTAGCTGCCATTCTATTCTATGAGTAGCCACAAATATAAGTCCTTTCTATTTAAAAATCTTAAGCTGAGAGTCAAATGTCAATTAGACTCACCCATCAAAGTGCCCTTCAATTCTTAGCCACTTTAAATAAGGTTATTGAGGTATCTTGTATGTGGCAGAGGGAAACAGAACTATAGATGTGATTATGTGAAGTCCCCTTTGTAATGTTTCTTGCTCAAATAAGTATTCCAACCACAGTCACATTTGGGATGCTCATTTGACCAAGCAATGTTAAAAAGTGGGAGGTTACCAACAACAACCACTTCGGTCTATTGTTTTTGGCTCAAACATGCTAAGTTCCCAAGCCTTGCAATTTTACTAACTAGCATCGCTTGATTAATTTAATTACCGCTGATGAATGAACATTGAAAATTTAATTCAAATGCAACAACGTTTATGAATAATTAATATATAGAATTCTAGGTACGCATAATCAAGGCGAAGAAGAAATAAAAATATGTGGGGATGTTACTATTATTATTAACTGGTTTATGATTGGCTTGATAAGATTGTACACTAAGGTACAGCGTTCTAGATCTTCCACAATTGATGGCATCATTTTAGGCTCTCCAGCTGATGTCCCTGAACTTCACATTTATACCATACTATATGATTAAGATTGTTGAGATAAAATACTAGAAACTTATAATAAAGGAACGAATGAACAATTTATATACTAGTGGTTGCAGAAAGTTATGTATAGTAGCTGCATAACATTTATGTTATTGGGTGACTAGTGATGAGAGAAGAGCCTTCCCCATTAGCAATGCTCTGGATATATGGGAAGATTCTTTCATAAGTGGTGACTGGAGCACACCTCTTAAACTCTGCTATGTCCGCTGTATTTTTTTCTCCCCTAATATACTTATTCAATACTCAGTTTCCCTATTTTGAGTTAAGATTTATTTCAAAAGGCCTTCTTGAACTTCAGCAGCCTTCATTGTCAACCTCTATCTCCTTCAGTGCTTCCTCACTTTTGTACTCTAACTTCTTTCCATCCATGACCTTTAAGGAATGAGCATAGAGGATGAACATAGTGGGTGTTTCTGTAGATTGAAATATATATAGGCCCTGTCTTTGCTAATTGATACTCAGAGATGGAAGCAATGTCATCTTTAGTTTTAGTGATTTTGAGTCCAAATTCCAGGTCCATCTATGTTGCTACTATAATATTTTCTTAACAGAACAAGGATTAAAAAAAATGTGGTGCAAGATGTTAAAATAAAATAAGAAAGTGTTCAATAATTTGGACAAGTAACAAAACAAAATATGATGTTTGAGACTTATATTGTCTCATCATAATTGTGTAGTTTCAACAAATGGGAAAAGTATTGTTCTTTTCTTCCTCTTGTACCTCTTGTGGGTTCCAAATATGAGGTTGCTTATACAGTTTGTGTTGTTCTTTCTTTGGCGGGAAGCAAGTACTTCCTTTGCTTTTAAAGATATCAAAACCTTATAATTAGTTACTTTGGAAGCTCTCTTGATTAAAGTCAAACCTTTGTTGAATAAAGTGAATGCCTATCAGATGAGCTTCATGATTAGTGTCTTAGAAGCACCAAAGTTCGATGGGTGGGGGCCACTTTAAATGAAATTCCACTACTAGGTGTCACTTACTATTGTTAATGATTTTATTTGGTGTTTGTCTATGACAATCAGGCTTAACTCAATTGAAGTCATGGATTGGAAGAATCATATTTGTAATTCACATAAAACTGAATCAGATTTCTAGGAATAAACTATTTACCAATTCAAAAAAAGGAGCTAGGGAACTTCTACTCAAGTCATGTATGGAAGAAATAAAAATTAATGAGAAACTTTAATATTATATGCTGGAAATTATTATATGCATTGCAATGCCAATAAAGTAATTGCTTTTATAATTAAATTCTGTAGATTCTGAGGTTAGTTTAGTTTCCGGTATAAGGTTCAATTATTTATATTCCGTAGCAGGTGCATTGGTTCTTTTAACTGTTTCACCAATTATAACTTGCTAGCTATGCTTTTGTTCACTCTAAGTAACAAAGCCTTATTTTTATATGCATAATTTAAAATTGTTACTACATATGTCTAATAATGTATCACTTAAATGTTGGTTGTTGTTGTTGTAGGTGTTTGTTTTGTACTCAGTTAGGAACTTAAGGGGTCTTTTAACTTAGGCTTGGTTATCAAAACACAAACTCATTGATCTCGTCGCCCTCACTGGATTCTGTTGTTCTTGATATTTACCATATTTTCAGGTATGTCCGTTGTTTTCCAATAGATCATTATAGTTTACATTCTTCATATTGAGGTCGTAGATCATAGAATATGTTACATTGTTGATGTTGAGCTCATACATCATTATAGTTGGTATGTAAAGGGAAGTTCTCCTGCAATTGGGTATGATGGATACATATATTAGGTTTGGAGGGTTCTATATCCTGCAATCTTGGCAATATCCTGCTGCCTCATTCTTATTTGGTGATATTCTAACTTGAGATCCAGCTTTGTGAAAACAACTACTTTGTTATTTTGTTAAGAGCCCTACAATGAACACAAAATCTCCACCCTCCATCCTTCTTGCTCACCAAGATAATAAAACTTGCATAAGGGTTGCTACTAGGTCTAATATTTCTTGAATTCAACATATGTTTAACTAGTTTTTCAATCTCATTTTTATGGTACTGGGGATACCTATAAGGCCTCACCTCAGGAATGTCATCTCCAGGCTTCAATTCAATCCCATGATCATGTTTCCTTGAAGGAGGAAGACCACTAGGGTCCTGAAATACCATCCTAAATTGCTGCAGTAAACTTTCCATCAATGTAGGCACCACACATACATCCTGAATAGCCTGTAACAAATTTGACAACACAACAGAAAACCTTATTATTCACTCCTTAAAGCTTTAAAAATGGACCTTAGGGAAGCTACAGACCTCGTTATGGCAGGTTCTCCCTTCAATACAATAAATCCTTCCTCCATAGGAATTTTCAAAGTCAACTCTTTGAAATTTGGCTTTAGTAGTCCCAAAGTTTGCTTAGCCACTTCATTCCTAAAACCACATCCACCCCTCTCATGTCAAACACAAACAACTCTTGATGAATGCTCAAACCCTGCAAATTCAACTTAACAGCTCTACATACTCCTTCACATCTACTTTTTTTCTTCCATCTCCTACCTCCACTGTATAAGGCGTAGTAGTTGTTAGTGGAATCTGCAATGACCTCACTATTACAGCTGAAATGAAATTATGGGAGGCCCCACAATCCACCAATGTCATGACCTTATTGTCCTCCATGATTCCCCTCAAGTAGTTCTTCTTCCACTTCCACCTATTCTCTTAGCTCTGCTCCCATAATCAACACTTGGAATTGCTTATTTGGACACACATGGCCTGTCCAAAATTCCATCACATCTATAACAAAGACCTTTCTCAGCCGTCTCCTAAAATTCAGGATCTGACAACCTCGTAAAATGTCACATGTATAACAAAGACCTTTCCTCAAAGCAAAAATTATGAAACTGTCTTTGTAGCGGGTCTACATCCAAATTTACACAAGCCTGGCTACATGCTACTTCTATTATAGCTTTTGTCATTCTATTCAAATTGAAATCTTCAGAAACACACACCCACAATCTTACCTCAAACTTTTGATTATCATGTCATGATTGAAGATGAGTTGCGCAAGTGTTGTTATTCCAAGTCCACCTAGACCTACAACTGGATAAACTAATTAATCCTCATAATGAGAAGCATCGGCATGAGCCATCAAAAAGTCTACAATTATTTTTGTATCTTGTTCCCTTCCATAGACTTGTTGTTCGTTGGTAGTCCAACCCCAATGCTTCATATGCACACTGTAATAGTAATGTCATCCAACTCGTACGCTGCATCTTTTAGCATTCCCACCCAATCCTTTAAAGCTTCGTCTGAGACCTGTTTCTCGGCAGCAATAGTCCCAACTCTTTTCCAATGAGAGAGCTGAAGTTTTCAACTGCAACTTCAAGAACTGCCTCAGCATCTACAAAATAAACTTGTTTTACTATACATGTGAGGCATATACGTGTCTTTGGGTATTATTGTTGAATTCTGCATTTGTGTATTTGTTAATTACTAATAATATATTCTTAAGATATATGATTAACAATTTTCTTCTTACTCTTGTTTGTTATTTTAGGTCTTTGGTATTCACTCAATTAGCACATTCAGGATTCTGTCGTCATCTTTCGGTCTAACAAATACTAACTCCTTCCCAGCGTCGACATTACTGCATTCTCTTTTTACTTTTATTGACCATTTTTTGAGGTATGTACCATGTGTGTAACTATTTTGTGTCTTATACATGTTTGTTGATATGTCAATTACCTTTACTCATAACCTACAGTGCATAGTTGGTCAACATTAGTTCCCCGTTTAAGGTTCAATTCGATGATTACTACGAATAGTTTGGATTAATCGTTGAATTGAATCTTGAATTGTCCGTTTGGACAGTTTGGGATGTTATTTATTTTATACACGGTTTGTACATATATGTTAAGTATGAGTTGTTTAATCTATTGACATTTCGGTTTGCTGCATTTTGCTTTGTTCTCTTAGTGCATACATGAAGGTCGTGACAACAAGTCACCTCTCTCATGTTGTGTACTTGGAGACCAATGGGAAAGCTGCCGAAATTTCATTAAATTAACTAACTCATACTTAACATATATGTATGAATGATGTATAAAATATAACTTCCTGAACTGGGTAGGGCCACACCTTTTTGACTATTAGTCTTTCATTTACATGCCACTAAAGAATTACAAAATGAAAATGCCAGCTAAGTGAAATCATGGATCATACTTGGATGAGAGCACCTCGCATTAGTGACCAGTACTGCAATTATGTTAAACAATTCCTACAATTTGTCACACATAATGCACCTTGTCTGCATGGAAATTACTTTTGTCCATGTCTTAAATGTGTGAATGGGAGACGACAATCAATCGATGAGATTAGATCACATCTAATATGTCACTGCATCCTTCTGAGTTACACAAATTGGATATGGCATGGTGAATTGCCATCGAGGCCAACAGTCGAGACCACTGCCGAACATCATCAAGATCAGCATGATCGTATAGAAGACATGATACGTGATCTTGGAGAAGAGAATTTTCAACAAGCACATGCACCTATGTATGACGAATTACAAAGTGATTCGAAGATCCCTTTGTATGAAGATTGCTCAACCTTCACAAGATTTTCAACGGTCTTAGCTTTGGTTAACTTGAAGGCAAGATTTGGTTGGAGTGACAAAAGCTTTTCGGAATTGCTATCTTTGTTAAAGAAAATTCTACCGAAAGATAACACATTGCCGAAAAATCATTACGAGGCAAAGAAGATTTTATGTCCCGTTGGCATGGAGTACCAAAAAATCCATGCATGCCCTAATGATTGTGTGTTGTACAAAAATGAATTTGCTGATTTGAAGAATTGCCCAACATGTGGGGTTTCACGATACAAACTCATTGACGGTGATTGTACTGATGATTGGTTCAGAAATAACACTCGTCCAGCAAAAGTGTGTTGGTATCTTCCAATAATTCTGAGGTTTAAGCGCTTGTTTGCTAACACAGACGATGCAAAAAATCTAACTTGGCATGCACATGGGAGGAAAATTTATGGACTTCTTTGACATCCAGCCGATTCTCCACAATGGGCTACAGTTGATCGTTTGTATCCAACCTTTGGGGATGAGCCAAGGAACCTAAGGCTTGCTCTAGCTTATGACGGAATGAATCATTTCGGTAACCTTAGCACTAACCACAATTCGTGGCCTGTGTTGTTGATGATATATAATCTCCCTCCTTGGTTGTGCGTAAAGCGTAAATACATTATGTTGTGTATGATGATCTCGGGTTCAAGACAGCTAGGAAATGATATTGATGTGTATCTTGCGCCATTGATTGAAGACTTAAGAAAATTGTGGGTAGACGGGGTTGATGTTTTTGATGGCAACATGCACGAGACCTTTGTGTTGCGTGCCATGGTTTTTTGTACCATTAACGACTTTCCAGCATATGGAAATTTGAGTGGATATAGTGTCAAGTGCCATCATGCATGTCCTATTTGTGAGAAAGACACATCCTTCATCCAACTAAAACATGGAAAAAAGACTGTATATACAAGACATCAAAGATTTCTGAATCATTATCACCCGTATCTTTATCCCCAACATGTCACACATTGTCAACAAAGGAGAAAAAATCTTTTTGTCAATGTTTGCGGAGTATTAAGGTCCCACAAGGATACTCTTTAAATATCAAGAGTCTTGTTTCAGTGAATGATCTTAAATTGGTTGGGTTGAAGTCTCATGATTGTCACATCCTAATGCAACAAATATTGCTTATAGCAATTCGGGGAATATTTCCTGAAAAAGTTAGGGTTGCCATAACTCAGTTGTGTTTTTTGTTTATTGTCGTGTGTAGGAAAGTCATTGACCCAACATAGTTGGATAACTTGGAGAATGAGGTAGTCATTATCCTTTGTCAATTGGAAATGTTTTTTCCTCGCTCGTTTTTTGACATAATGGTCCACTTAATTATTCACCTTGTTAGGGAGATCAGGTTGTGTGGTCCTATGTTTTTATGCTGGATGTATGCAAATGAGCGGTACATGAAGGTGTTAAAAGGTTATACTAAGAATCAATACCGACCTGAAGCATCCATTGTTGAAAGGTACGTTGCAGAAGAATGTATTGAGTTTTGTTCTGATTACATTGTTGCAAGTAAACCTGTTGGGATCCCAACAAGTTATTATGAGCAGTCACGTGGAGGAAAAGGTAAACATAGGTTCAATGTTGTAACCAAGACTAGAGATGAGGTTTCACAAGCTCATTTGTATGTTTTGAATAACACGCCTGAGGTTGTGCCTTACATTGAAGCTCACAAACAAATTGTGGCCCAATCTCACCCAAAAATGAACATGATAAAGGTTTTGCAACTACACAATAAAACTTTCATTACCTGGTTTAAGGCAAAAATATTCAGTGATCACAACGCTTCCTCCATATTACGACTGTTTGCTATTGGACCGAATTTGAATGTACCCACTTGGAAAGGATTTGATATCAACAACTACTCCTTCTACACTAAGTCACAAGATGACAAAAGTAGTGTTCAAAATAGTGGGGTTACTGTTGACGCTGATTCCGAACACTTTTGTGGTGCATCTCATAACAACCCAATTAGAGCGTCAATGCCATACTTTGGAATAATTGAAGACATCTAGGAGCTTGATTATAGTGCATTTTGAGTCCCTGTTTTTAAGTGTAAGTGGGTTAATGGAAATACTCGTGTGCATCAAGATTGTCTTGGATTTACATTAGTAAAACTAGATAAGGTCGACTACAAAAATGAACCATTCATCATGGCAGAGCAAGCAAAATAGGTTTTTTACATCCAAGATCCGTGTGACTCAAGATATTCAGTGGTAGGGAAGAGCATCAACTAGAATTCATCATGTAGGTGACGATGCAACACTTGATATTTGTGAAATGCCTGCTTTCTTGACTACAATGCCTTCTATAGTGGAAGACAATGATGTTGATGATGAACATGCCAACCGAAATGATCATGATGAATGCTTATGGGAAAACAGGAATACATAAGTGTTTCATATCAAAGTAAAGTACTTATTTTATATATGATTTCAAATTGCTTTGGTTTAACATAAGTGTAACTCTCATATTGCATACTATAAGTCATTCAAATAACGGATGCTATGTTTTGCTTTGTTTTCTTTGTAACAGTGATGGACACTCCCCCACATTCCCCACCATTTTTAGAAGATAATCATTCTGAGTCGTCGTCGTCTAGGAAAGGTAGACAAATGACCCCTCTAAGAGTCCTGGTTGTTAGAAACTTTGCTCAACACAAGCCTACGGTTAATGTTAATCCTGCAAGTGGGAAGGCATCTGGCCTACACAAAGAAAAATTCCACAGCTATCTTGAGGTTGTGGCAAGAGAAAAAATACCAATTGTCCATGCTACTTGGAACGATGTTCCTGAATCGTTGAAGACCCTAATATGGAAGGACATTATGGTAAAAACGAATACTTCATATGTTTGTTACAATAATAATTAAGTCAAAGAGTAAGTGTTACATGTTGTGTTCACAATGTAGGGAAAATTTGAAATCCGAGAAGTAGATGAAGCAAAGAAGAAGGTCATGCCATCGGTTAGCACTAGATGGAGACAATTCAAGTCTTCCTTAACCACTAAGTACATATATGCCGATGTAGATAGTGAAATTCAATAGAAAGCTTCATTGAAATATGGTATAGATGCACAAACTTGGGAGGCATTTGTTGCTAGTCGAAAGACACCTAGTTGGCAGGTAATAAGTCACTTATTTTGGTTGTTGGGTTAAATTTTGTAACTGTTAAATGCCTTGTTAGTCAGTCACATGATTTTGTTTTAACTTGTGGACAGGGAATCAGGAAAAGGCACAAGAAATCCAAAAATTGAATGACTCACCCCACGTACTGTCTCGTGGTGGTTACGACCTGCTTGAGAAGAAGTTGATGGATGAAAAAAATAAGAAGCGACAAATTGATGCAACAAATACTGAGCATTCAGTGTTTCTCGATAACCCTCCGTCTCCAATTCCAAGACATGTCATGTGGAGGATGGCCCACACAAAGAAATATGGTCGCATGATATCTGACATCGTACAAGAAATATCGGATAAAATTGTGAGCTCAATCAAACTATGTTTGTTTTTGTTCATCATACAGTAATACACAATGAAATGATCTTTTTGTAACTTCATGGTGGTAGGATTCTTTAGAGGAACAGATGACAAAAGGTAGCTTTGTTCCTCATGGTCAACTAGACATATTAAATGCTGCCATTGGTCGATCGGAACACCCTAGTAGGGTTTGTGTAGTAGGGATAGGTGTGACTATTGGCCAATACTTTGGACATACATCACGTGCATCAAGTAGTTCATCTGGTTCCATCAACCCGAACCAATTGGCTGGTATCATAAAAAATATCAAGGAAGAATGAAGGAGAGAAGTAGAGGAGGAATATAAAAAAAGTCTTGAGAAATTGAATAATAATGGGAGGACAAGGTCAATGAAAAGTGAAGGCAACAGTAAAGGTTGAGTTAACCCAATTGGGAACCCAACTTTCACCGCCGGTTGAAGCAAATTTACAAGAATTAGCTGCTCGTGTTAGCACAAAGGGAAGTTGTGCAGAAACAGCAGTCGATGCATCAGGTGAAGAAAATGTTAATGTTAGGAGAAAATCTATGGGGTTGTATGTTCATCAGTGTGGGTCGTTGATCCTAGTTGCATTGGGTAAAGTTCATGACGTCCCCTCCACAATTCACACCACGTATTATGGTGATGACGTCGCAAGAGTTAGTGTTGAAACAATTGTTGACAGGGACGCAGAAGTTCCATTTTTGACGTCAGAGATAAAGTATGTGAAAGATACCCTGCAGACATTTATCGCATGGCCCAAAAATTTCATCAAACCATTATCTCCAAAGGTACACATTTGTGTTTTACGATAATTACATTGTATATAGCATATTAAATTGACCTCAAATACATGTTATAGTATTCTCATTTGCATTACTAGGATGTACTGGATTCCTCAAAAATAGCTAAAGCTGTACAAAGGTCCACTAAGGTGTGTGAAGTGGATCCTTTGGATGAATTGATTAAGCTGGTGTACGATGTTTACCACAGGCATGTGAAGTTGTAGTGGAATGGATCAAAGTTTGGGATTGCGACTGTAGAAACATCCTTCTGTATGACATATTTAGATATTAATGAAATAATAGGAGGTGACAAATATTTGAACATCTCTATACTACAGCTGTGGATTATGTAAGTATAGGGGCGTTAAGTGCGTGTTATACTCATTAAATTAATCATAACTGATGTGATATATATATATATATATTCATATATATATATATATATATGAATTTCTTTTTCACTCTTATGTCAAATGTTAATAATAGGTTTCTAGATCAGTCGAGTACATCGTTGGGTTATGGTTCTGTGTATGGATTCTTTGAGCCATAGATGATACACAATGCAAAGGATAGACATGCTGACTGTCAACAATACATTCAAACATGGGTCAAGGAATCACAAAGATAGTTGTACCTAGGCGCTTATTTGAATCAGTAAGTTTGCTGGATATAGTGTCCAATTACAACATTTAGTATGTGTATATGTAATTGCTAATGATGGACAAAATGCAGGGCCCATTGGCAACTATTTGTTCTATGTCCTATGACCCATATAGTTGTGTGATTTTGTTCTTTGCGTAAGAAGTCGGACATTCACATCAAATTTGTGATTAACAATTAAGTTGTTTTGAAGTTATCATATTTTCAAATTATCAACCAAATTAATCCCTACAAGATAAAGGTTAGGAGTTAACCCAAATGTATGTTGCTTTTGGTAAATTAGTGCACTTAAGACATTGAATTCCAGTGTCGATGGTAAATGTAATTTAGCTGGACCACACTGGATTGAAGTCAAGATTAGTCATTTAATTCTTGTCATGATGTACATATGTGTGTACATTATGTACCAAGTTGTTGTGCCATTTAAACATTCTTACCATGCAAAATATAGACCAACGTTCAAAAAGAAGGCTTTGAATGTGGGTATTACGTAATGCAATGGATGTGGAACATGATTCGTGGAGGTTTGAAGAATGAATGGAACAAGGTATGTTAAATTGAACCAGTTGCGGTATTAGTGTTCATTGAAACTGATTTGGTTAGTCATTTTATATGGTTATTGACTGACCTACTCATTGTTGCAGTGGTTTGGTGATGCTGCAACATTAGACATGGAGGACATAACAACAATAAGGAAACAATGGGCAGAATGTTTGTTAGAATTTAAAAAACAATCATTGTAGGCAGGTTATGATGGAATATGATTTGGATTGACATTACTTGTATGTTAACTGGCTAACTTTGTGACAATTTTAGTGGATTTAATTGATATATGTGGGAATGTATTCAAGTTTATTACCTTTTTGTGTCTTATCATTTTCTTGGTCTGCTATTGTGTGTCCCTCTGTCTATGGAAAATGTTAAAGTTTCATATACGATATAAGAAAACAGTTAAAATGATAGTTTGAGTTAATCTGGGATATGTTGTTTAATGTCCAGAAAGTTATTTTCTTATACATGTACTACTTCATGTAGTGAGTAGTTTCAGGTGTCTTATGAACCATGAACAACAAGAACAGGGCTAGGCTTGGGATACTTGTAGGCCTAGACCAAGGGACAGACAACTTATCCGACAAGTATCCCAGAGTACAACATGCCCTCATGCCAAATGAAGTCAAGGTATGTGGTTGTAACACCAGGGGAGGCAGTAATAAGTTGTTTGAAGCTACTGTTACACTTTGTTTTTACCAGTGCAAAAGAAGTATAATCAATTAGAAATTAATAAGTGTTACCCCTCTATTCCCCACATAAATATAAACAGGAGAATGAACACAATTTAATGGATGAAGGGTTCATCAACTCTTTATAGATGGAATTTGATTGTTTTGATCTTACTTTCTTAATGACACATATTGGGAGTGATTGGCAAACTAGAAAACTGATCAGAACTATTTTGATATTTTAAACTAGATTTGTTAATCTATAAATTGGAACTAGTTTCAACATATCTTTAGTTTGTTTATAGTTTGATTTTTAAATAGATTAATACATAATGTTGTTTGTTAAATCTTAGAAACTAACCATGAAATTTGAACTTTAACCATTAAATTGTTGTATAACATTCCCAAATTCTGTTATAGAAGAAGAGGGAGCAAGGGACTCAGAGCAGAATAAAATAAATGGAACTTCTGTTACTATTTTTTTCGTGACATATATGCTCTAAATTACAGACAATGGGCTTTTTCTTCTTGAAATGGCTAGAAGGAAGCAAGATTTAAACTTCCTTGGTTTGGAGATCAATGAAAAGGTTCTATACTTGTTATATATCCTCCCCTCCCTTCTACCCTGACTTTTTATTTTTTGCCATACCATATTACTATGTTTCTTTATTTATTATTTTCCCTTTTACCTGTTAACATCTTTTTTAGCTTGTTTTGCGCTGTCTGGATTCTATTCATCAATTTGGCATAAAGAATGGGTAATAGTGTTGCTTTCATAGTACAATTGATGCAGCATCTTCTTTGTTTTTTATTGGATTCAGTGAATTGGAATTTTATCTTGGTTAAACATCCAGGAAGGGCACAAGAACATTCTGGACTTATTATAACGATACATTCAATTATGATCATGCCACTAATTTTTTTTTAGTCCCTTCATAGTTGAAATTTTATTCTTCTGTTTAACTTTCTAAGCTTGGGTTTCCTGTTTTCTCCATTTTAGGTACTTTATCGCTACTAATGCAACATCAACATTCAGCTCTATTGTTTCTTCTTATCCAGGAGAGTTAGTTCTTGTCTCAATACAGGTCAATATTAAATTTTGTTATATTTTGAATTATAACATTACATTTTTACTGTTGTGGGTCTTTATGTGCTATTGTTGTTTCAATGTACACACCCCTGTTGATGGCACTTCTAACGTTGCACCAATGTATGTATTTGCAACATGCTACTAAGCCTGTTACTAGTGAGTAGTGACCACCTTTTGAGGCATAATTCATCTTGTGATATTTTTATACACTCTACTATCACCAATAAGCAATTTCTTTGGCACAACTAACTCATTAGCTTACAACAAGCTACTGTAGTGATGTTGTTGCCATTGGTTCCAATTTTCTGATGCCACCTAACTTAAGTGTTTGCTACTCGCATTTTTCTCACAGCCATCATAAGAAGTTTCTGGCATGATTGGCATTCATGGAAGCTTTGATAATCCCTTCCCTGTATATTAGACTGAAGTGTCTTCTATTTGAGCTGTGTTGATCACTAACTTGCAAAATAGTAAAGTAACTGTTAAAGTTTTTTTTAATAATGTTTTACATTTATAGCTTGTTGTAGAAGCTTGTAGTGTTTTATAGCTTGTTGTAGAAGCTGTCCTGTAATTTGTCACCATAGGCTAGGCTGTAGCCTTCATCATGAACTATTTTTTTTACTATCTGCCAATTCTCTCTCACACACACACACACACACACACACACACACACATATATATATATATATATGAATATATCTATATATACAGGGTTTTAGTTTTACCAAAACATTTTATTTTTCAAAACTATCTTAGGATTTGGCATATTCCTAGATAGTATGGCAAGCACTTGAATCTATTAATTCTGTTCATGTTCTTTTGGCACATATCATAGTCTTTGCTTAGATAATTGGGGGACCCCCAAATCGTGCATATGGTCATATTTTCACTTTTTAATAATTAATTCTTCCATATTTTACGAAAATGTGAGACAATGTGAGCTCAAGCATGGACACGAGAGGCTGTGGAGATGTTAAGACTAAGGAGAATATAGAAACTGCTAGTTCGTTACATACTGGACCAGGGAAACATGCTTCATTGTACATGTAAAGCTTTTCTAATGTGACATGTTACATATTATCTTCTGAAATTGAAAATTGTCTGTACTGGATTATTAATATATATGTTTTTGTATGATACATCTTGTTGTTGACCTAAAATTACCCACTATACAAATCATGGTTGGGTTGTTTGAGAGTTCGGTGGTATGGTGCTTCATTTATATATTTTATTTTTCTTTACTTTATTGTTTTCTTACACATGTCATTATGTTACAGTATGACTGGTCTTAATACAGGCAAACTTGGATATGTTGTTGATGCTACCGATGAGGTTACAAAATGGTACATAGATTGTTATTTAATTACACAACAGGAGTTTCCACATTAGATAGTCATACTCTATGGGTTTTACCTTGCATATTGTACGAGATATGGCAGTATATATATTGTTTTATAGAGTTATTTTTTACCACTATAATTAGCATCACAAAATAACATCATTTTTAAATTTTATTCTTTGACTAGTAGATTCAATTAGAGGGCAGTGTACAACAAATAACTTTTTTCTTATTACACTATCCTATGTATTATTCTTGTTAGTGAAAATTTGAGATTGTTAAAGCTAGAGGGGATAATGAAATGCTATTCATTTTTATACCCTTTGTAATGTCAATCGAGATTGATCATATGACCGTGCCTATTATTATGTGTGTACAAAAAACCATCCAAAAAGTATATTAAAAAAACCAAAGCAAAAGAAACTAAGACAGTTAGGGATAAGAACCATCTTGGAAAGTCATATTCTAAGACGGTTAATAGCAAAGAACAGTCTTAAAAAGTCATATTCTAAGATGGTTAATAGACAAGAACCATCTTAGAAAGTCACATTCTAAGACGGTTATTAGTTAAGAACCATCTTAGAATATGACTTTCTAAGACAGTTCTTGTCTATTAACCGTCCTAGTTTCCTTTGCTTTGTTTTTTTTAAAATATTTTTAAAGGAAAAGAAGATGGTTGTTCTCAAAGACTGTCTTAGTAAATCACTTTCTAAGTCGGTTGTTAGTGAAGAACCATCTTAGAATGTCACTTTCTAATACGGTTATTAGAAAAAATCGTCGTAGAAAGTCACATTCTAAGACGATTTTAGGTAGAAATCGTATTAGAATATCACTTTCTAAGACGATCCTTTGCTAACAACCGTCTTAGTTGCATGTAAAAAAAATCAAAGACAGAAACAGAGACGATTTTAACATAAGAATCGTCTTTGAATGAGGCTTTCTAAGACGGTTCACAATCGATTTAGAAAGCGGTTAGTTATCAACGACATCCATAACAAAGACGGTTGTGGAATCGACGTTGAAGGGGGTAAATAACCGACTTAGAAAGCCCTGTTTGTAGTAGTGCTATTTATAGGAAATGATGACATGTTCATGTCCACTCGCCCAGGTGAGTGATTAAGCCTATTTTTACTTGCATGGGCGAGTTAACTCTTAGTCTTGAAGAAAGCCACTCGCCCAGGCGACTGAGTTACACATAAAATGCTCGCCTGAACGAGTTAACTCTTAATGGTGAAGAAAGGTCATTAGCCCAGGCGAGTTCTGGGCGAATTGGCTTCTGAAATCTTCCTAATTTGACATTTTTGCCCCTTTGTACTTGTCTTGTTTGCTTGGATGCTCCGGATAACATTGAAACCTATCAAAACACCGGATTTGAGTGGATGAATCTTCCAAAATGTGAATAACATACTTATATTTGTATTAACTATAAAACAACTAGGATAAGGGCTAGTTTATAAGTGAATTTCTTGAAATCAAAAGATAAGTGTCAGCATTATAATCTCAGAAATAACAAAAATATGGCACTTATCATGGAGGCGAAGAGGGTGCTAACTGAGCAGTCACAACCAAAACTGAGTGGGTTCTTGTGTGGTCAACCCTCTGGTCAAGGTACCTATGTAGTTAACATGGATTTTTACTAATTTTAGGTAACACATTCTAATACATACTCCTTGGGTTCGATAAAAGCTATTCATTGGATGTTCATGTATGATTACTAGTTTCCTTATGGTTTGAGTGGATGGAGGAATTCGAAAAGGAAAATGTTTGATACATACTTCATGTGTTAAGATTGGCGCAGTTTTTGGTTTCTGTTTTTGGTTTTAAATTTTAAATTCAAATTTCAAAATTTAAAAGAGGGGAGGGTATAAAAAGTAAAAAAACACTCAATTCTAAGACGGTTTTACAAAAACCGTCTTTGATTCAAATTTTGTATTTTGAATTAATGCATAATTTTCAAAGATGGTTTTCGAAAAACTGTCTTTGAAGACTTGTTTTCAAAGAAGGTTTTATGAAAACCGTCTTTGAACACCTGTTTTCAAAGACGATTTTTCAAATTTTGTATTTTGAATTAACGTATGATTTTCAATGACGATTTTCCGTAAAACTGTCTTTGAAGTTGTTTTCAACGGTTTTATGAAAACTGTCTTTGAACACTTCTTTTGAAAGATAGTTTTACGGAAACCGTCTTTGAACACTTTTTTTCGAAGACGATATTACGAAAATCGTCTTTGAAATTGTTCAGGTATTTACAAAATTGTCACTGCTTCTATTTCTAAGACTTTTTTGCTACAATCGTCTTTGAATGCCCGTCGTAAAAATTGATTTTTTTAGTAGTGTCGGTGGTTTTTAATGCATCACATGTTGTGGGGAATGTGGAGCTGCATGGGCAGCAATATCAACAAGGGCGAAACCGAAATTTTGTTGAGGGGGACAAAATTTAACAAATTTCATATGAATAATAAAAAATACTAATTTAGAATTAATAAAGAGTTTTTTTAAAATTATCATACTTTAACTACATTATAAGAGTTAATTTATTAGTACAAGAAAAATAATATAAGACAACATTTAAAGAAGTCTCACGGTAAACACTAACTAGGGGAAAAAAAAAGCTATTCGAGCAAGTATTTGATTTAAGAGAATAGTTTATAATTAATTTTAAATAATTTTTTATATATTTAATTTTATGTTGAAGAAGAGTTTAAATTTGATTTTGGATCTAAAAATGATTTTGAGTTAAAGCAACTTTATATAACTTTTACGGTAAATAACAAATTTGACTCCTTAAAAACATCAAAACATAAATCAAATACTTAAAAAATCAATTCCATTTAAAACAGACACTAACTTACTTTGTTTTTTTTTTTTTGCCTTTAAATGTTTTTTAAGATTAAAATAGGAAACAATTTTAATAACTCAAAACTGAAGTAAAAAAAATAAAAGTATACAATATTTAATAATACTTCTCAATTAGCTTCTTACCTATGTCTAAATATTTTTAATAGTCAAAACTTATTATATATTGAGTTTTCTTTTTTTTAGACTTGACATAAAATATATAAAATAATTGTAATAATACTAATTAATATTTTAAGATTTAAATATATTTTCATATTTTAATATTTTTTTCAAATTGCTACTTATTAATTTTTTTTATTGTTAGATGATCTTTCCAAATTTTTGTATTTGGTATATATCATTAATGTAAGTTCGTGAAGTGATGACGTGATAATATGTTAATTCTTCACATCATGATTTACAAGCATGTTTGGATACCACCAAAATCATGACAACGTTATTTTACAATTTAATTTGATTCATAGCATCGTCATTCCAAACATACCATTAGTAGATCGAGACTAACCGTAATGACCAAATACAAAAATCCAAAAAGATTAAACAGAAAAATAAAAAAAAAATATTAATAGATAACAATCTGAAAAAAATATATATATTACATATATATTAAAAACATATTTAATCTACAACGTTAGGATTAGGAGTGCAGGACGTTTCAGGTATAGGTAAATATGATATTATACAAGTATATTAATATATATGCTGTGAGAGGAGAGAGAGGGGAGAGGGGGGGGGGGGGGGGGGGGGGGGGGGGGGGGGGGGGGGGGGGGGGTGCCGTATACGTTGTTCCGTACCTGAATATCAATAGCTTAATATAGCGTGGCAGCCACCACCAGATGGTTGGACTAAAGCTAATACTCATGGGTTCGTTATGGACAAGGGGGCTCCATGCATGCTTCATGTGCAGGGGTTCTAAGAGATAGCAATGGCCATGGGTTCAAGTTTGTGGAGGAACTTAGGAGCAACTAATGTGCTCATGGCTGAATTATTGGGGGTTGCGTTGCATGTTACTTGGAACTGTGGGATTTGAAAGCTGGTTTGGAGTGTGATTCCAAAACTGCATGTGGTGCAATTTGTTTTGTTTCTGGTATGGAGCAATTCATATCATCCTTATTGGCCTACTTCCTCCGGCGTCGATTATATAAAAATCATGGACAAAAAAATTCAAATATTTTTTTTTTAAAAAATTTCGAATTTGTAGCTGTTTGAAAACTATTTTCGCATCTATAGCAACGAGTAGTGCACTTTTTAACTTTTACCTCTATCTAGCAATTTGCTCTGACTTCTCTCTACTTTTCTATTTGAATTTGAGGCTTTACGCAGTGAAACTCTATCAGTCTTGTAAGTGCTCGAATATAATCTTTTTAAATTACATTAAATATATTATATTATTGTATTAGAAAATTGTTATTGATCTAGAAAATTGTAAGTGACTTATATTATAAATAGTTACTTGAAACATATTTTAGCGATATAGTTAATTAGTTGTAACATGTTTATTGGCTTAGAATATTATTAGTTAGTAACCTAGGTTATGATTAAGGACATATCTAAGACATACATAATCAATTTTGAAAACTCTTTTATTTCAAATTAAATAAATTATGATAATATGATTATTAAATTTTAGGATATAGTTAGCTAGTTGTAACATGTTTATTGGCTTAGAATATTATTAGTTAGTAACCTAGGTTATAATTAAGGACCTACCTAAGACATACATAATCAATTTTGAAAACTTTTTTATTTCAAATTAAATAAATTATGATAATATGATTAT
>PYAF01002383.1:32826-45358 GCA_007407185.1 Glycine tomentella
ATGTTTATTGGCTTGAAATATTATTAGTTAGTGACCTAGATTATGATTAAGGACATAATCAATTTTGAAAATATTTTATTTCAAATTAAATAAATTATGATAATTTGATCATTAAATTTTAGGATATAGTTAGTTAGTTGTAACATGTTTATTGGCTTACAATATTATTTGTTAGTGACCTAGGTTATGATTAAGGACCTACCTAAGACATACATAATCAATTTTGAAAAATATTTTTTTATTTCAAATTAAATAAATTATGATAATATGATTATTAAATTTTAGGATATAGTTAGTTAGTTGTAACATGTTTATTGGCTTAGAATATTATTAGTTAGTGACCTAGATTATGATTAAGGACCTACCTAAGGCATACATAATCAATTTTGGAAAAAAAAATATTTCAAATTAAATAAATTATGATAATATGATTATTAAATTTTAGCATATTATTATGGTCGAGTCATTGTCATTTGAGTCACCTCGTTCTGGACCTGACCATGAGCCTGAGCCTAGCGATCCCACAATGCATGTTTTTCCCGGACCATATAGATGGGATATACTTAGGAGGCGCAGACAACACACTCATATTTCACCGGCTGTTTGGAACGATGAAACACAAAGAGAGCTAAAGATTCGCCGCGGATGTAGAGCTAGTGGTGGACCGCGACCCGACTATATTCCAGACCTAGTCGCACAGTATTTGACTCAGGTTGGTTTCATACATGTTGCTCGCATGCGATATATGCAGGTAAGCACTTACAATATTATTATGTTTAATGTGTTGAAATTAGTGTATTTTGAACTTATTAATTGATAAGTGACCTATATTCTTTAGATTGATGTTGGCCTTATCAGTGCTATGGTTGAATGGTGGAGGCCAGAGACACAAACTTTCCATATGTTGCAGGATGAGATGACAATTACCTTGCAAGATGTCATAGGTATACTAGGATTTCCTACTGATGGGCAAATCGTTACCAGATAGACTTGCATGGATTAGGCAAAATTGTGTAATGAAGTTTTTGGTAATGGGCCCGATGCGGCCACTGAGTTATCCTCCGACAATTTGAAGCTTTCATATTTCGATAGAGTATATACTACATGAGATGCAGTTGTTGGACATCCTAAGAATGTGATATACCTTACGAAGGCTCACATTGCACGTATGTTAGGATCTTGGATCCTATGCGACATATCGGGGAGGAGCGTAGTAGGATGTCGCTACATCGCCTTACTCGGTGATTTTGATGACATTGGTTCATATAGCTAGGGGTCTGCAGTTCTGGCAAACTTGTTTGGACAGTTGTACGATTGTACAGACCCAGATATAAAAGACATTGGTGGTTGCACTATTTTGCTGCAGATTTGGGCGTGGCTCGATTTCCACCCATTGCTCCCCCTTTGCCTGATTCTCATGAGCTGGACCACCATTTCACAGGTATGTTTATTTTGTCTTACTTAAATCACAATTTATTTATGTGTATTGCAATTAATAATTGAATGTTGAATTTGGAAACTAGGTTTAATGCTCTAGGTTGGTTCAGAATTAACTCACTAAATTGGTATCGAGACAAACCATATACCTTATGCAGAGATGAGGTATGTTTTTTGAATCAAATATCATTTATTTAAACTATTGTCAATATGCAATTGAGTCCTATATATGTTTTAATCTTTTAGGTGGTTTGGCAACCTTATGGAGATTACGAATTCTTGGGTACATCTGCTGACACAAAGTATTTGTGGATGGCTAGGACACCTATTATTTGTTTTCACATTGTTGAGTATTCCCAGCCTGATGATGCATAAGGCAATTTGGGCGGGATCAACCGATACCTCTCAAGCCTGAGAAATTGAATGGAGTGCATGATTATACCTTTCGGGGTAAACCCCAATAAAATTGGGCTCGCAGGCTAAGGAAATTTATACAGAGGTGGAATATGAGGGTTCAACACGTTGAAGTGCCTCCTGAAATACATGGTCTTATGTCACCCAACCATGAGTACATGGTTTGGTATAGACTGTCCAGCAAGCGATATGTGATGAAGCGGGCTGCCACATTAAGACGTTCTGTAAGTCATTTATTGGAAATAATTTAGTTACTATTATTATATATTTTTCTTTATGTATATATGTTGTGACTTATAGGTTGAAGGTCTGGAGAATTTGTATTTTGTCACCATGCCTCAGCAATTTCCTCACCACAGTTTGGGATATGTACACCAGGAAATAGGTCGCCTGATATCTGTTTTCAGAGAGACCGCTCGGGTGGAGGAGCCAGGTCCAGAGGCACCCCTAACCCAGCTTTCGGAGGAGCCATAGTTGTCTATCGATGTGGGACGTCGTGTGAGAGAGGGTCGAGGGATAGGACATCGTCGTCGACCTGTTCCACTAGTTCCTGAGCCTATTTATGCACCCAGGCCACACATTAGTGGATGGTTTAGGCCACCCTTCATAGGTCAGGAGTACAGTGTTCAGACGACATTTCACGAGCCTACCCAGCCGAAGACACATACATATTATCAGCCAGATTGGCCACCTTGGGACACCCAGACCCAACCAGCGTATCAGCATATTCCAGTACCCATGGCATCATGGGATCAGCCGGGGAGCAGTAGTCAGGGAGCTCAGGCGGGGACCTCAGTCGTGGGATGATATAGTTGTTGAGGAAATGTATAGCCAAATAGATTTTTCACCACCTCGGCA
This sequence comes from Glycine tomentella, assembly GCA_007407185.1. Taxonomy (NCBI): domain Eukaryota; kingdom Viridiplantae; phylum Streptophyta; class Magnoliopsida; order Fabales; family Fabaceae; genus Glycine; species Glycine tomentella. Next base: position 35,536 of record PYAF01002383.1, read on the forward strand.
ATCAGGCTATCATCCACAGTCGTCGGTCGAGGCCATTCCATCTCCAGATCCAGTGCCATCTCCAGCACATACTCCTCCTCCACAGTTTCAGCATGGACGTGGTAGACGCAGATTGCCTGATCGTCAGGCGCGTCATTACCAGTGGCCTCCAGAGTCTTAGACTTTGTATTTTGAATTTGTTAATTATTATGGACTATGTTTCGTATTTGGTATGATATTATGGACCTTTTTTATCGCTTATATTTGTCGTGGACGTCGTTATTTGCTACAGACTATGATAAAACAACACTATGATGCATGCCTACTAAAAAAATTTGACAGGACGCATGCCTGCTACACCATGTGGAATTGTAAAATGACATTGACAACACTATGACGATTGTAATTAAAACTCTTTGTGGTCCTTTATACTGTAGCCAATAAATTTGGCAGAACGCATGCCTGTTACACATATGGAACAGTAAAATGACATTGACAACACTATGACGACATGAGTTGAGTCACGCCACATCCAGGCGCGACTGTCATGCCCCATACAGGCGCGACTTTGCACCCTTATATATACCCCGTTAACACAACCACACCCTTCCACACAATATACCTCCGCAAACGAAATCCAATCTCAATAGCATGGCATTCTTAGGTGAAACATGCTCTTAAACCATTCATAATTCCAAATTAGCATTCATTTTTTCGAATGGATCAATCATACACAACCAAACTAGTGTTTCTTTTCAATGTCCTACTCCAATACCAATGTGAGTTTCTAATGAGTGTTCTTTTCAATCACTCAAGAGTAGAATGCACAACACCCTTCTGCTCACCAATGACCAATCTGTGCATGAAATTTACTATCGACAACCATCCATCAATATAGGTCAGCAATATTTTTTTCATTCTCTACAACTGAAAAATGATGATGTTGTTTGCACAGTGTTGGTGTGCCATGAAAAACTCTCGTGTGTTGGTCCTATAGAATATTATGTATCATCAGCAGAACACCCGATGGTATACTCAACCTACTTCGATCCACCATCACTCCTACTCATAATGCAATGTTGTATTACAACGACAAGTGAAACATACCACGACAAGGCAATTTTTTGGGTTACTCCTTTACTGGAACAAATCCAATAAGATTTCAAATTCCTTCTCGATGCAATATCGAAACACTCAAGGATATAATCAAGCAAGTTGCTCCCCTAGGAGTTCCCTCTTATGGAATTCATGAACCACAGGTGGTCAAACAATTGTTCTTCTAACAATCAAGCCATGCAAAATATTCAGAAAACTTAATCTAATATGAAATAATATAACTGAAAAACAATGAAGATGTAATGAAGGTGTTAGCAGAATCTAATTACTGGAAGCATTTCTGTCCAATAGAAATTTTAGCTATTTTTAACAAACCAGTAATCCAACTACTGGAAGAAGACATGTCCGCCGCACAACATCTTTCAAATTATGATTAGTTTCCTCATTTTCATGTTTCAATTGTTGTAGTTAGTATGTTTCGTTATTTTTGTTTTTTAATGTTCTACTTTTTGTGTTTGTCTCTCTAATTGTTATTGTTTGTACGTTCTGTTATTTTATTAGATTTCCATGATTATGTTTATCTATGTAATTGTTAATATTTTTTTGTTGTTTTCATGTTTTAATTTCATCGTATCGTATAATATAACTGAGAAGAGTGGTTTCACTGGAAAAGTTTGGTTTATTTTCTAGGTAGAAAAGAAGACAAAAATTACAAAATATCGAAAATAAAAGAAAGTCAAAAGAAAAGAAAAGATCGAAAACAAATGTTCATTATGAAATATAACAACATAAAGAAAACATTGACAATAACATAAAGAAATCGTGAGGTAGATGAACGACTAGGACAATTTTAATAGTTATGACCAGGAAATCTGCATATACCACACCTAATACGACTTTGACTAGCTTCAACTTCATCCATCTCATTGCATATTCTAGTTGATTTTGGACGACCCTTTGCACGAAACTTAGACATGTCAGGTATGACCACTGGATCTGCACTAGGTGGAATTGCTTGCTCATTATCAAATGGGCAGTGTAGTATTCATGAGTGTTTTAAAGGAGTTTGGTAATGTAGGAAATATTCGTCAATAAACAATAACATGCAGACCTGTTACTTTGTTCTAAGCATGACAGCTATTAGTCATTAATGATGACGGACATTAGCATATATAAAAACATTGAGGTAAAGTAAAGTAAAACAAAACTCGTAGGCAGATACATATGACTTCATAGGTTTATAACTTGTTAAGTATGGCCATATTTAACATTAGCTGACATGATAAATTTATTATAAAACAATTAAAGTTATACACATTATTACTTCACATGCATTACATAAATGCATTTAAAAGTAGCGGTAAAAGTTAAGGCAAAAAAATTAGTATGGCAAGAGACACAATTTCAAATCATAATAATTGCAGGTATTAGTATTGTTATTCTTTTTATTTTTTCCTATGGTTGCATTTGGGTGAAGAGGTTGTGAAGCTTCATTTGTATTGATACTTAAGAATTGACTAATGACAAACTTTCATTTTTACTCATGTTGAATCAGTACTGTTATTTTTTTCTAACTGAATAGCAATGCTATTATTATTTTCCTGAAGACAAAGTTTTAAATTGCCATCATAGTTATCAAATTTGAGAAATTTTAGGAAAAAAATGATTGATGCAACGGGGGTAACGATGGAATTCCATAAGAACTTTCAAAATCATGATGCTATAAAAAAAACAAATATTTGAGTTGGCGCTCATTGCATCCTAGAAATCGAAATGGAAAGTTTAACTGCACATAAATTTGTGTTTTAACATATTACAAAGAAAAAGAAAAAAGAAACACTGGTGGATATATTTCCACCTTTGCAATAAGGGAAACGAAGCAGACAAACTAAGAAAATGATATTTTGATTGATATGTCCAATGAAATAAAATAAATTTGAGAACAACTTAACAATATTTTGAAGAAGAGAATAGTGTACAAAAATTCTGAAAGGAATAACAGTAGAATGTGTCGAATAACAGCCAGTCATGTGGACCTCACCTCTTCCTATTCTCAACCCAAACTGGCTTATTACAATTCTCAGCCACAAAAGTTCTCCCTCCTAACATGTTTGATTTTTGAGCTAACCAACAATTTCACTCTCAGGTAAGCCATTTCAAGCCTTTATGCTCGTTTGTTAATTATGTCACTGCTTAGTGTGGCTAGGCTAGCAAGCTTTAAGTTATACTACGTGTACTTTGTGTTACCCTTTTTCAACTACTAGTTCAAAGTATAAGTGAACAACTCTGATTATGTATCTGAATTAAACCTTCATCAGTTCGGTAGTGGCTCCAAAAAGGAATAGGATATGGATGGCTCAGCCTCAAAGCCTGGTCACCCAACAAGAGGAGTTGGTTTGGTTAAAGCTGCTGTTAACTTATATGGTAACAGGATTGAAGATGTTAGTAGTCCTTCGCTGAAAAAAGATTTCTCAACGGTATGTCCCTCATTAATCTTCGTTTGCCTGCAGCTGATGGTATTTCTTCTAGTAAATTGTTTTGTGCATTTCTTTCTCAACAACAATTTTTACAAGTGAGTTTGACTCTGTTAAGTAAATCTAAATTGAAGATTTTTTGTGAAAAAAGCCTCACCAACACATAACAAAAATCTATGTGAAGTTACACAAATTACATTAACTTTCTGTACCTATTCATGGACTAAAAACACATGTATTCTATTCTCCTCACTCATATCTTTAATGGTCTTCTTTCTATATATCCAAATCATTTAAACCATTTTTTTTTATGTCATTTCTTCAATTAGTATTGCACCAATATCTCTTAAAGGACAACTCTTACCCACCCAACAGGAACAAACCATTATGAATATTTTTAATTAAAAAAAACCTACCCTATTTATAGATTCTTTTACGTGTCCTTTTAGAGCACTTGAAAGCAGCATTGTTTTGTACAATATTCCTCAGAAGAAATCTTCAAAAGCAAAAGAACTCCACAGGGCAAGCAAGGATATGGTTCGGTACAAAGAGACCAACCGGGCAGCAGAAGCTGAGCTTTCCAATGCCAAACAGACAGTGAAAGACCTTTTTCTCTATGAATGGCGAATCTAGCTACAAGGCAAAAGCCCGAATGCGAGACATGGCACCACTAAAGGAGTATGGGAAACCAAGCAAGACTGATGATGATAATGAGTATTAACAAGTTATGAGAGAACTGGAACATGCTAAACGAGAATTTTTCCAACTTAAGCTTGATGAGAATTCTGTTTTCGAGGAGAAACTGCGAGCAGAGAAGGAAATCGAAGCATCGAGATCCAGCATGCTGTCCTTCTCAATAGTAGCACAAAAACTGAGGAAGGAGATTGAGGAAGCCAATGAAGAACAAGTACGTGGTGGTTGAATTGGGCAGAATGGACTTTTTGAATGAACTGAGACACATTGAAGCTATTGGAAACACAAGGAACAAGTTGAAAGAGGCCTTTAAAGAGATAAATGAGTCAAAAGAGCTTGAAATGAAATTGGCCACGACATGGTCTGATATTGATATGTTGAAGAATTAAGAAAAGCTAGGGTTGAAAGAGGTGAGAGCATGGAGCATGTGAAAGGAGAATCAAGAGATGTTGGTGTGTTAGAGACTTCAATAGAAGAAATACAGGCAGCAAAGAAAGACTTCGAGTCCATTAGAGAACAAGGTTTTAAATTTATGGCCTCTATGGATGTTACAAGAAATGAGCTGAAGCGTGTGAATGCAGCCACGGTTCATTTAAAGAACACGGAATCGAAAATTGGTGAGAAGGTTTGAAACCTCAGTTACAAGGTCTTGTGAGCGAAATCTAAATTAGAAGTGGTGTCTGCTGTAGAGGAAAAGGCCAAATCAATAGTCAGTAACTTCTCACAAACTCTTGATAAGCTCAAGTCCGAAACAAAAGCAGTGAAAAAAGAAAAAGAGCTCGTAAATGGAGAGGTTATAGCTAGGGTGGGCATGGATTGAATTTTTAAGAATCCAATTCATATCTATTTAAATGGATTAGATTTTAAATCCATATCCATATATTTTTTTAAAAAACAATTTAGATTCAACATCTAATCCATTTAAATGGATATGGATTTGGATATATCCAATTTATATCCACTTAAATGTTATAAGTTTTTTTTTTTTTTATAAATTTTAGTTATTAAATGCTAAAAAGTGAAAACTTAGTACCTATCCATTTAAGAGCTATTTTCAATCGACCTTGGTTAAGATTACTTTTTTATTGATATTGGTTAGTGTATTTTTGGCATACCTCAACCAAAGCAATTTTGACAGATATCGGTCCAGACATTTTTAGACCGACATTAACCAAGACTATTTTTTTGCTGACATTAGTCAATGCATTTTCAATCAACATTGGTCAATAATGTTTTTGGTCGATATTAGGTAGGGTTACTTTTTGGTTGAGGTCGGCCAAGATTTTTAGTCAGTGCATTTTTTGTCAGACATTGACTAAGTGTTTTTCGATCAACATCGATCGTGACTAATTTTGGCCGACATTGGTTAGGATTTTTGTGGCTAACATTGATAAGGTTTTTTTTTGCCGATGTCGATCATTGATATTTTTTTGCAAACATTCGTCAAGACTTTTTTTTGGTCGACGTTGGCTATATTTTTTTGCCGATCACTACTACAAGCAAGCCATTCTAAGTCGGTTCTTAAGGGCATTCAAAGACGGTTCTCCAACCGTCTTTGTTGCTAGTGTCTTTGAAAGTTTGAGTTTTGAAGTCGGTTATTAGACCATCTTGGTTTTTGCTATTCTAAGTCGGTTGTAACGACGGACCGTCTTAGAAGATTTTTAAAAAAATAATAATTTCATCAAATCTAAGACGGTTATATGTATCAACCGTCTTAGAAGGTTTGCTTTCTAAGACGATTATTCAGAGAACCGTCTTAGAATGGTGACTTTTTAAGACGGGTTACCTAAAGAACCGTCTTATATTTAATGTTTTTATTTTATTTTTATAATCATTCTAAGTCGGTTGTATCTTATAACCGTCTTAGATTTATTATTTTTTTTAAATGCTTTATTTTACGGTTTTCCTAAAAAAAATTGTTCAAAATTAAAATATCATTATTACTAATTGAAACACACAAACTGAATAATATTAATAATATATATACCATATTTAATTATGGAAGACCAAAAAAAGAGAGGGAGGGAAAACTATTTTACTGTAGTTCGGCGTAGTATGTTTATCTCTTCCTTCTTGGCCCGTATCTTCTCATGCTCTTGCTGCTGCTGCTTCATGTCATTAACTCGCTTCCTTTTTCTTTCTTTCTCCTTTTTTTCTTCATCTTCCATCTGTCTCTTCTTTGCTGCCATTTGTTCCTTGTTTTTCTTTCGTTCTTCCTCTTTCTTTTTCTTCTGCAGCTCCAGCTCCAACCTTTCCTTAATAATATATATGAAATTCCTATGTATATATATAATTCATCATTCAAGAACTAGCAATAACACTATGAACTAGCAACTCATGATGAAACATAGTAGGATCATTCAGGACCTCAATTTTTTCCCACTTTCAATAACACTATGATCGCTTCATGCTTAATCCAGTAAACTAATTAATAAAGGCATAGAGTCACAAATAAATATTAAATTTCCAAAAAATTATATGCAAAGGAATATTTAAATGGCTTTTAATGATAAAAAAATCCCTTTTTAATAAGACCCATCTACTGGTTATATTTTACTATGATTATATCCTTACTAGGTACATGAAAAATAATATAATTCTTTTTTCTAAATAGGAGAAAAAATCTTAGTTGTATCTATGTACATTTGGGGGCAGGGGGACACCAGGGAAAGCCCCTGTATCCTATCTTTGGCTCTTTTAAATTCACTGCTCTCAGTGTTTCAGTGTATGAGTGCACCATGGTTGCATTCATGGCCCTATTGTTAACAATGAATATTAATAGTTAGTATCATTAGTACTATATTATATCTTAACATAGAATTATAGCATTTATATACTAACATATCTTAGCAGAGAAGGGCAAATTATGAATAAAATAAGCCAATCCTTATTTTAAAACGATATAGCCTCTTAACAGTTACATGAGTTAAAGACAATAAATTGTATATTGTAGAAACTAAAAAATGATCTAGCCTCTTAAACAAAATCTAAAACTCTAGGTTCTTCATAAAAATATTAAAACTAGAAATTCTTATTTAGTTAAACATACTTTAGATTGACACTTTTGCTTCCAATAATAAAACAAAGGCTCCAAAAACTTTTCAAGGTCTGGAATCTTCACCCTGTCCATGAAATTTCGAGCTAATGATGATTGTTTATGGTTTCCTCCAAGCCAAATCTGCATCAGAAGAAAAAAACAACGTACATGGTAGTCTATTGAGCTTTTCTATCAACTGTCAGCGGGTTCAGCTGCTGATCAACAAACCTGATAGCTATTTGGACCATCACCAACTAGTCCAAGTTCAGCCAGGTATGGTCTAGATCAACCATTAAGGCAGCCAGTTATCCTTAGAACCACAGACTCACTATACACAGGCCAACCTGAATTGCAGACATAAAAGTTTAAGTATCCTGATTAGTGATCTCCATTAAATCAATATTCACTACTAGAAAAATAGCATTTAACATCGGTTATTTTGGACATTTAACATCAATTTTTAACCGATGTTGAAACTGCCGATGTTGAAAGTATCAACGTTAACATCGGTTTTTAAAAAACCGAGGTTAACATAACTAAACAACATCGATTTTTGTTAATAACCAATGTTGTATAATAAAAAATTAACAAAAAAAATATAAAATATGCAAAAATCAACGTCGGTTTTTCTCTAAAAACCGATGTTGTTGTACACCTGTAACATCGATTTTTTGAAAGCCGATGTTGTAAGGTACAAAACAACATTGGTTTTCTTTAAAACCGATGTAAAAATGACACCTTTTACATTGGTTTTTAAAAACCGATGTTGTATAGTACTCACAACATCGATTTTGTCTATAAAACTGATGTAGAAATAGACCTTTCCACATCGGTTTTTTCTTATAACCGATGTTGTATATTCCTTTCCTACATCGTTTTTTACATAACCGATATAGAAAGTCTTTTTTAAAAATAAATATGATATTTCTCTTTATTTCCATCCCTGTAATATTTAAAAACACATTAAAAGCTTAACCAAAATTTTTAAGACACTTTTATTAACAATTAATATAAACACTCGTACACCCAGTTGATGTGTATTAGCAAAGGACAAGCTATTATATTTTAATATACACTCAGGACAAGCTATTATATATTAATATACACATAGGACAAACAAATATGGGGGCAGAAAGATGTGGAAGAGTAATGTGGGGCAGAAGGATAAAATATATACAGTTATTGATGAGTACTTATAACACTAATGGTTAAATATGTTCCATAAGTGGTTAATAGTGTGATGAGGTTATTGAAACATATCACTAATGTTCCATATTTGTATTCATTTTCATTATTTGACGTGAATGGAAGTGGAATGCATTTAACGCATCTCCAACGCGGTGGGATGGGTTGAATAAAGAATTAAGTTACATGAATGCATGATTTCAAAGTGAAAGTGAAACTAAACAAAAATGGTACATGAGCAAAAAAATCATATTTGATAGCCTGAACTTCCATCTAAGTGTAAATACCTCCTCTGGAAGGTCATGCCAAATCTTTACAGTAATTTAACACATTTTTAGTATACACTTTCAAATATATTATTTTTAATTAGTTAAAATTTATTAAAAATTATAAAATCAGGAAAAGAGACATTAAATATGATTTCAGACACATCAATTTTTCTATTTTCAATACATTTTCACTGATACAGAAGAATATGTTTAAATAAGTGTATTAGAAAATATATTCTTATAATTTCTTGAATATAAAAATATAGTGCAGCCGAACAAAGAGGACTTGCATAAAATGCTTAACAACTCATCAAACCTATAACTATGAGTACTTGATGATGCTTTAATAACTCTCACATCACATTTGATTCTTATTTTAAAACAAGATAATTTCAATATAAACCAATTTATTTTAAATTTATTGTTGATTTAATTTAAGCCCACACTTTGAATTCAGGCCCAACATGTCACACTTCACTTTCAAGATTCAACTAAACATCTGAACCATTAACTTTTCATCCTCACTATCAAGAGACCCCCTTTAGTCACTAAGCAATGTTAGCTTCTATAGGGAAGGACACTTGAATTGTAGAATGAGATAAGGGAAAAAACGGTGAAGATAAATGTTTTAATATGCTTTTAATCTTTGAAAATAAAACAAGTTTCTTTTCTTTTCTATTAAATTTTAATTTGAGAAAAAGAGTTATACATTAATTGCGTAAAAAAATTTCACTATTAATACGTAGTATATATTTTTAATTTATACATTTAATAAAATGACATAGTTTTAGTTCTATATTATGCATGTTTTTAGTCTTTAATAAAAAGACTAGACCCTCTAAAAAAAGACTAAACCAACATCTAATATTTAATTTACAAAAAAAAAATCACAATTTTGATCCTCCCATTTCAAAAGAAAATTATTTAGTCCTCTTATTTTAAAATTTTTGTAATGTTGATCAAATTCTCAATTTTTCCTTAGTTTTATTTCTTTTATTTTGATCTCATTGAACTCTAAATCTAACATATTCATTTAAAAATCATCAAAAAATGAATTAATTAATTACAAAGTAAGAAAGAAAATAGAATGAACAAAATTACATTTAATTTAACAATTAAAAATCAATAAA
>PYAF01002383.1:45458-67316 GCA_007407185.1 Glycine tomentella
ACAAAATTACATTTAATTTAACAATTAAAAATCAATAAAGCTTTTATAGATAGTAAAAAAAAAATTCTGATATTTTAAGGAATAAAAGTATATTTAATTTTAAAATAAATAGTGTAATAAAAAGGAGCAAAAAAGTATTGTCTAAAAGTGATATATATATATATATATATATATACTGTTTATTTTAAAACACACGTTAATTAAGATGAAGGAGATTTAAAAATAACCTGACCCTATATTATAAATCTAATTAAGTACTGTATTATTTTTCATCACAAATTAATTAGGATATTCATATTAATTTTCTTCTATGCTAAGATTTCTTTGACAAATTTAAACCTTAATAAATTTCTTATTTATTTTTATTTCATCTCCACTCATCTATTGACAGTAGTTTATTCATATCACATACCTATTGTTAATGTCAAGTTCAGCCACGTGCGGTGTAGTTGATTACTCATATATGATTCATTTTAAGGCTTACACCATAATAAAGAGGCTGGAATAGGACCCAAAATAAAGAAAATGAAAAATAAAAACCAAAGACTAAGTAACAGAGAAATAAGATAAAAACCTAAGACATTAGTTGATTACCTCCACATTGCTAACCCAATGAATCCCAGGAACCATAAGAATTCTAATTGAAAGGTGAGGACAATTCATTTCATATGTGTTACGGAAACAACATTTGGGCCTAATTGAGAGGCCCAATTGACATTGAAGATAGTACGTTCAGATGATTCATTGAACGTGGACCATGACTGAGTCGTGGTTGGCAGTTGAAGATATGCGAGTGGAGGTCGATATTCTTGGAGGCAGTTCGTGTATCAACTGTAAGGTAATCTGCTTATAAATATTCAGTGGTTACAACCAAAAAAGTACACACATTCTGACTTTATCTCTTTCAATTACACAGAGCACACACCCCACATCCATTGGTGTATTTCTCTGTGATCAGTCTCTTCGAGGTATCATTCCCCATTGATATCCTTGAAGTAGTGGAGTTGGAATTGATCCGAAAGCAATCATTCAGTACATTTATGTTCTGGAAACAATCAGAACATTGACACCGTCTGTGGGGAACGATAAAATTTGAGTCCCACGCTTCAGAAATGGTGAATACCAGAAACAGTCATTCAGTGCCGCGTTCTGAAATGCCAAACAGGGAGATCATCATACCCGACAATCGAAACGCGGCGCAACGAGAGGAAGTGCGTGTTACGAAAGCTGTCTCTGATGCGGCTTCTTCTCCGGTCCAGGCTGAGCAACGGAGGGAAGTTCCGGCGTGAAGGATGGTGCAGGAGGAGGAGTTAGGTGAACCATTTGTCAGCAATGCTCTCAAGTCAATTTTGGGTCGGATTGAAAGTATTGAGAAAAGACAAGCACTCCAGAGACATGAGGATATCCGCATTATAACACAGCAGATGGAGGAGCGTAACGAAGAATGGAGACAAGCTGAGACTCAACGGATGATACGGTCAGAACAGAAATTGCAGTCCATGGTGGAACGGGTTGACCCATCAGATCGGGCACCAGATTTGAGATTATCCTTGAGTAAATCAAGGAATGCCGAATACACAGCAGATCGGACACGAGGTGCGGAGCCGTCTTGAGAACGGATCCGAGTTCATGAGGATATTAAATACCCAGCAGATCGTGCACGAGAGGAGGAGCCGACTCGAGAACGGATTCGAGTCCATGAATCATTGGACGATGATAGAAACAATGGAGGTTTGCATGTCCGGGTTGAAAATTTAGCAGTTCCACGGGCAAAGCAGGGAGGAATGTGCCCCGGTTTTGGAGGGGAGATAGACCCACGTGGAAAGGAGGGACCCCTTTATCGTCGAAAATACAGCTGGGGACAGCAAAACAATAGTCCGTTTGTAGAGGAAATCGTGAAGGCCCGGTATCTGGGTGATTTTGATGGGTCATTTCTATCAAAATATGACGGGACACAAGATCCACAAGTGCACATTGACGAATTTGATTTGCAGATGTGTGTCCGAGGTATTGAAGAGCCTATTATTTCAAGAATTTTTGTCACTACATTGACAGGGCCGGCACAGACTTGGTTTCACACTCTACCGCCGAGGTCTATTAGAAATTTCGAGGATTTCGGACAGAAATTTTTGCTGAATTTTGCGACTAGTAAGAAGCAGCAAAAGTCCGAGTTCACTTTGGGAAAAATTAAGTAGTTACCCGGGGAAACATTACAAAGCTATCTAGACCGGTTCAAAGAAGCAGCTTTGCAAGTGCAAGGGTTGGAGGAAAAAGTTCATGTCTATCTAATCTCTGCCGGGTTGAATGGGTCTTCTAGATTTGCCAAGTCCATTTATAAAGACCCGGTGAAATCGCTGATGGAGTTTCGTGCTCGGGCGAAGAAATATCTGAAATTGGAGCAGATGGAGATAGCCAATAATCCAGGACGACAGAAGGAGAGAAACGACAGGAGGAGTTCACCCCAAGGAATAGGGGATAGGCCGAGAATCGAACCCAGAACAATGAAGTGAAGTTTAGGCCGGGTAGGTACGAGAATAAATATGAGAAGTATACCCCTCTTAACGTCTCTCGTTCGCAGATTTGGAAGGAGGTGGCACTCACTGATATGAAAAAGGTGGAGCGACCCCGGCCCATCTTTGGTAAAGCCGGACTGGATAAGTCAAGATTTTGCGAATTCCACAACGGGCCCAGGCATACCACAAACCAGTGCTGGGATTTACGCGATGCAATTGAGAAGTTCATCCGAGAAGGGAGATTGAGGCAGTATGTCATTAAAACACAAGGAAGAAAGAATAAACGTAAAGGAGATGATACTCAGCCCGAGAAGAAAGATGAAAGGAAGAAGCAAAGAGAAGAGGATGACACATTCCCAGAACCCGAGTTCGAATGTAATATGATCTCGGGGACTATGGGAGGAGGAGGCGACACTGCTAATCAAAGAAAGAAATACTTGAAGGAGGTGTTGTCAATCCGAGCACAGCTAAAATTTAAAGACCGGGCAGGAGACCAGGAACCTCCACTCCTGTATTTTACGAAGAAGGATATGGAGGGAGTGGTACCTGGACATGAGGATGGACTGGTCGTCACGGGAACGGTTGGAAATTGCCGAGTAAAGAAAATGTTCGTAGATAATGGGAGTTCCGCCGATATAATTTTATTGAGTGCGTTTAAAAAAATGAAGCTGGATGTTGAGGACTTGAAACTGTGTAAAACTATGCTGATCGGTTTCAATGGGGGAAATATGAACGTTAAGGGATCCATTCATTTACGGCTGACGTTGGGTACGAAAGAAGCTTTTAAGTCGGAAAGGGTGAAGTTCGTGGTGGCCGACTTCCCGTCCTAATATAACATGATTTTAGGAAGACCCACAATTCATAGGTGGGATATTTTGATGTCCACGAAGCATCAGAAACTTAAATTCGTCGACAGCAATGGTCAGGTAGTAACGGTGTGTGGCGATCAGAAGGATTCTCGGCAATGCTATTATGATACAGTCCGAGAAAGTGAAAGTAAACCATTCCTAGCATCTAGGGAATCGGGTAGAATTCAGCAAATCCAGGAAGGCACCGATGACAATAATAATCAGGTCCAACCGGTGAATGTGGTAGAACTGGATATGCGAGAAGCATCAGATGATTGGCGGCCGGAGCCGGTAGAAGAGGTGGAGCAGATCCAGATAGGGGATCAGGCTGATCAAATAACTAATATTGGACGAGTAATGGATTCCGGAGACAGGGAGGCGCTCCTTCAATTCTTGAAGGAAAATCGCGATGTATTCGCATGGAAGGCATCGAAAATTGTCGGAATAAATCCTGATTTCTGTTGTCATAAACTATCCATGTACCCGGGAGCGAAGCCAGTGCAACAGAAGAAAAGGAAGTTGGGACCGGAGAGGATGCAAGCACTCCGGGCTCATATTGACGAATTATTACAAGCCAGGTTCATACGGGAAATCCAGTACACCACCTGGCTTTCAAATGTCTTGATGGTTCGTAAACCAAACGGGAAATGGAGAGTATGCACACACTACACAGATTTGAATAAAACATGCCCAAAGGACGCATACCCCATGCCGAATATAGACCAGCTGGTGGATAATTCTTCCGGATACAAAATTCTGTCGTTCATGGATGCATTTTCCGGGTACAATCAAATTGCAATGCACCCAGAGGATCAGTAGAAAACGGCATTTATTGGCGACAGGGCCAATTATTGTTATAACGTAATGCCGTTTGGGTTAAAAAATGCTGGAGCCACGTATCAGAGAATGATGAACACCGTGTTCGAGCCGCAGCTTGGCCGCAACATCGAGGTCTACATTGATGATATGATAGTCAAGACTGCAGAGATTAGCAAGCATGTTGTAGACCTGGAGGAAACGTTTAGCCAATTACGAAAATATAACATTCGTTTAAACCCTCTGAAATGCACTTTTGGAGTCGGAGCCGGAAAATTCTTGGGGTTTATGCTGACACACAGAGGAATAGAGGCTAACCCGGACAAGTGCCGAGCTGTGTTGGATATGCAATTTCCGACTAGTAAAAAGGAGATACAACAACTAACAGGAAGAATTGTTGCGTTGACACGCTTTATGCCGAAGTCAGCAGAAAAAGCCGCCCTTCCATTTTTCAAAATATTGAAGAAGCAAGCTTTAATACAATGGACTACAGAGTGTGAAGATGCGTTCATCCAAATGAAAAAGTCCTTGGCTTCCCCCCTGTTCTGTCGAAGCCGGAGCCAGGAGAAGTGCTGATCATGTACTTATCAGTAGGCGATTAGGCCGTTAGTGCGGTGTTGGTTCGAGAGGTCGACGCAGTCCAGAAGCCAATATATTTTGTAAGTCGGGCTCTGCGTGACTCCGAGTTGCGGTATCAGAAGCTAGAGAAGTTGGCATTTGGATTGATCATATCCGCGAAAAAGCTGCGCCCTTATTTTCAAAGCCACACCATTGTCATTAGAACGAATCAACCACTTCGACAGGTGCTGCACAAGCCAGATTTGGCAGGCAGGATGACTAACTGGGCGATTCAACTTTCTGAGTTTGACTTGAAATTCGAAGCCCGGCATACCATTAAATCCCAAGCATTGGCAGATTTCGTCAGAGAGCTTACTCCTCACACCTCGGGAATAGAAAACTGGTGGAAATTGTACGTAGACGGCTCATCTAACAGGAAAGGAAGCGGCGCCGGGATCATAATTGAGAACCCAGATGGAGTAGCTACAGAGTTCTCCCTACAGCTCAATTTTCCAACGTCAAATAATCAAGCCGAGTACGAAGCATTAATTGCAGGGTTGCTACAGGCAAAGGAGCAGGAAGCCAGGAAGGTGAAGGTGTTCACAGATTCACAGTTGGTGGCAGCTCAGATTGATGGTCGGTATCAACTAAAAGGGCCCCTACTATCTAAATATTTGGGACGAGTGAAAGAGGTCATCGCTGAATTTGACGAGGTGGAGGTCAATCACATCCCTCGGGAAGATAACACCAGGGCAGACATCTTGTCAAAATTGGCCAGTACCAAGAGCCCCGGGAATAATCGTACTGTGGTCCAACAACAAATATCGCAGCCGTCATGCATAATGATGATCACGACGGAGCAAGATTGGAGGCGCCCAATAGTTGATTATTTAGACAAATGTACGTTACCGGATGACAGGCTGGAAGCACACAAATTAATACGGACTGCAGCCATGTACGTAATTGTCGACGGCAAGTTGTATCGCAAAGGATTGCACAACCCAATCTTGGTTTGTATAGGTCCAGACCGGGTAGAATATGTTTTGTCCGAAATACATGAAGGCATTAACGGACAACATATGGGGGCAAGAGCGTTGGCACGGAAAGCGCTCCGAGCTGGGTACTACTGGCCAACTATGGGAGCAAATGCAGCTGACCATGTGAAAAGGTGCGAAAATTGTCAGAGGCACGCGTCTTGGATATTGTCTCCGTCTGAAGAGTTACAATCCATCTCGTCACCATGGCCATTTTTCAAATGGGGCATGGATTTGTTGGGTCCATTCAAACCGGCAGAAGGACAAATGCGATGACTAATAGTCGCAGTAGATTACTTCACCAAATGGATGGAGGTTGCACCCTTGGCCACGATTACTTCGGCCCGGGTACAACGATTCTTTGAACGAAATATCATTTCAAGGTTTGGGATTCCCGACAAGGTTATCACCGATAATGGCACTCAATTCACAGACAGAAGATTTCAAGAAATGATGGCCGACTTCCATATCCGACATAAGTTTATGTCAGTCGAGCATCCTCAGTCCAACGGGCAGCGGAGGCGGCAAACAAAACAATACTGGAAGCTCTTCGCAAAAGAATGCACGACGCCGGGTCTAATTGGGTTGAGCAGTTGTATTATGTACTCTGGGGAATTCGGACCACTATCCAATCATCGACAGGTGAGACTCCGTTCCGAATGACTTATGGAAGCGAGGCCATGATACCAGTGGAAGTCGGACAACAGTCATGGCGACGAACACAGGTGCTGCGAGAAGGTGAGGAGTCGAATAACGAATCACTCGCATTAGAATCAGCCCTCATTCATGAATACCGAATAGTCGCTCATGTCCGGGATCTTAAGGCCAAACAACAAGTAGCGCTTGCCTATAACAAGAAAGTCGTTCCATGACAATTCGAACTGGCTGAGTTGGTGCTGCGGAGGGCCGACATCGGAAATAAGAATGCCCGAGATGGAAAACTCGCGGCCAACTGGGAAGGTCCATACCGAGTTGCCCATAAGCTCGACAAAGGGGCATATGTGTTGGAAACCTTAGAAGGCAAGGCAATTAAGCGAACGTGGAATGCGGATAAGCTTAAAAAATATTACAGTTAATGCCTGCAATAAAATGGACAACGGGTGTGGGTTTCTCTTTTATTGAGAGTATGAACTCGGAGTTAATTTCACCCGAGTACATATGGTTCTCTTTCATTGAGAGCACACCATATAAGCACATGTGGGTTTCTCTTTTATTGAGAGTATGGACTCAGAGTTTGTGTCATCCGAGTACATATGGTTCTCTTTCATCGAGATCACACTACATAAACGAAGGGGTGCGAATTGGAATTTATGGAAGAATATGGACTCGGAGATCGTTTCTCTTCAGTACATATGGCTCTTCGTCGAGTTCACACTGATAAGCCAAATAAGTGTGGAGGTCACGTTTCCGAGCACACATTTTGAAATTTCAGCATGGATTATGTCATACCGTTGTAAATCATGCTTTATTTAGTTTTTACTCGGAACACATGGTTCTGAACAAATTCATTGTAATACGGCGGTGTCAAATTTTAATGATATTCAGTTATTCAGTATCATAGTGTTTTGTATGGATTCATCGGATTCGTCTAAAACGTGATACGTCGCTCTAGATTTTATATAGCTTTGAATGATACGCTGGCCGGTTCTGATCAAATCGGTAAATGGAATACCTTTCAGCGGAGTTGTTCACGGTGAAAATCTGAGTATAGATAAAAATGAATAAAAGTTTGGAAATAATTATACGCGCGTAAACAAATATCCGAATAGAACAAATGTATGTGTTCCGGGCTCAAGGCCCCATATTAATAAAGTTTTGTTCCGGGCTCAAGACCCAACATTAACAAAATTTTTTACAAGTTAAAACCGGCATTCCGGTCCTTCAACCCTGAGTGGGAGGTTGCTGGATGTCGGCGGCAGGCGGCTGGTTGTCAGTTGGAACTTCGGTTTGCGGAGCAGCTAAGGTCGCCTCCCCCGTATTCACGGGCTCCTCGGTAGCCGCTACAGAGGAGTCTTCAACCTCGGCGGGCGGAACCAAGTGGCCCTCATCAACGTATGCCATAAAATACATCCCGGATGTGGAAAGGGTAACATCCGGGTTTAAGCAGCGGATTTGTTCAATGGCATTGTTGAAGGCCTCCTCGGCAGCAGCAGCAAGGGTGGCCTTCATGAAGGCTAATTGACCTTCGCAAGCTTGAAGCTTTTCCTCGTGGGCGACTTTCAAAGAGTCCTGGGAAGAGGTCAGGAGGGCAACCTGTTGCTCGGCCGCCTCAAGAGAACCTTGTGCCCGGCCTAGGTCGCGTCGCAGGGACGCAACTGTAGCCTGGGACGAGAGCAGTTCTTCTTTAAGGTGCCGATTATCCGCAGCAGATTGAGCCCACACCTTCTCGAGCCCGGATTTAGCAGCAACGAGCTCTTCATGAAGTTTCTTCTGCTCGGATTTAGCAGCAAGGAGCTCTTCATAAATTTTCTTCTGCTCCTCTACCGCGGCCCCATACCTATAAACATACATGAGTAAGAATGCATCAATAGATAAATATATAAGTGTAAGTTAAAGATACATACCTGTCCCGCACAGTGATGAAGGCTCACACTAAAGAGGCGCACCGAAAAGCATCCTCCTTGATACGGACGAGCTCGGCGAGCTCATCACCAACGGGGGCACCCGCCTCAAGAAGACGAGAAAGAGGCTTGGTCAGTTTGACCAGCTCTTCAGTCATACCTTTTCCCCATACATTATCGGTCACATTCCGAGAAGCGGAACGTCCGGATGGGGCGGAAGGAGGAATAGGTGACACCCTCGTGGAAGCGGCAAGATTCACGACCAGGGCATCAGAGGCCGAAACGAAAACGGCAGGAATACGTGGGGCCGTAGGTTTAGGCGGAATAACCTTGGCCTTTTTACTTTCGCCCTTCAGAGCGGTCCGGTAAGAAGGAGGAGCACGTTTCTGCCCTCTAGGCGGCGCCGGTCGGGACAGAGGTTTCTCGGCTGCTGGCCCTTTATTTCTGGCCTCGGCAGATTTGGGGTCGGCAGTCGCGTCAGATGTTGATTTGGGAGCGGGAGTTGATGGTTGACTCATGATAGCTGCAATGAGACAGACACGTTAAGAACAATGCAACTGAAAAAAGAAAATGACTTAAGTAAATGTTATTACAGCGTGTGGATGAGTGTCCGTGGAGACCGCGAATGTAATCAGCCGTATGTGGTGATCCGTAAGTATCTATGTATTCTGAGATTACGGAGATGGAGGCGGCATCGGAATCCGACAACTGTTCCTCGGTAAACCGATACGAGGACCGATCCTCGCGGTAATGATCTTATGTCCAGTACAGGGGAAAACGCCATTCCACCTCACCGGATTCCGGACCGGACAGGAAAAGCGGTTGTTGCCCGGGTTCGGCACCAACTTTAAAATATTTATCTTTAAAACCCCGGAAAGAAGTCAGTAAATGGAATGATTAGTTTACGTTTGGTTTGACTCAGGAGAGATACCCAACCTTTGTGGGTCGGAGGTTCCCTACCGGTCCTGGGGGTATGGGGGTAGAAATAATAGAAGAATAGGGGTACAGTGCAGGGGATCCTCAGGTCGTCGCAGAACATCTCGAACGCCCGAATAAATCCCCAGCCGTTAGGATGAAGTTGAGAGGGAGCTATACGAAGGTGATTCAAAACTTCCACCTCAAAAGAAGAATAAGGAAAAGTAATTCCTATTATACCTACGTAAAGGACTCATCAACGATTTCATGTGCAAGATCATCCATTATACCTACGTAAAGGAAAATGAGACAAAGTCAACAACACATACCTGGAGGCAACAAGCCAAATGCAGAAGAGGTTGAGGTCGGTGCCTCGTGGTCGCAAAGCCGGGTAGACGACCTCGATTGTGGCTTTTTGTGAGAAGAGGTTGGTGCCTCGTGGTCGCAAGGCCGGGTAGACGACCTCAGTTGTGGCTTTTCGGTAGGGGGGATGAGTATAGGATTATGCCGACACGATCCCAAGATCGATTCGGCTATGTCATCAGAACCGAGGTGAATATAATGTGTAGCCTCGGAGACACAATCTATACAAGTGTCATACCTAACCTCCATTATATCAGCGGAGGGCGAGGAAGAAGTTTCCATATCAGCCGAGGACGAGGAGCAGGTGTCGTCCGAAGAAGAAGAGGAGAGGCCAGTGAGAGGGTCAAAACGACGACAAAGGATACCCAATGGAGGATCCCGTGGACTGTTAGGGTTTTTGGGCCCAGGAAATTGGGGGCCCAAATTGGATGAAGTTCTAGAATGACTCAAGCTTGGGGTGGCCCTAGGCATGGTAGGGTTTGAATGAGGCGAAAGAACACCGGTGGGGTTATGCCCACGGCGGTGATAGGGGGGCAGACGAGTGCCTTGGGAGACTGTGGTGGCCGAAACCCCTGGCCCCCTGGAAGAGGAAGAGCCTCCGGTATGGCTACGAAGAAGGTCCTTCTGAATTTCTTCTTCAGAAAGGGGAAAACCAAACAACCACCACCCAGCCTTGGGGGTGATGGATTTTCGTAATTCCACTTCTTCTTCAGGAGTCAATTTCATGGTGGATAGAAAATAAGAGTTGATAGAGATTTGGAGAAGATGAAGATGGTATGACCCTAACCACTAATGCATGCAAACAAAGAAACGAAAAAATAAAAATCAGAGAAGGAATAAGAGAAGGTACCTGGTAATGAAGCAATAAACAATGCGAAGAAGACGAACGAACGAGGAAATTCAAGGAATTATAGAAAGAGAGAATGCAGAAAGAAAGCAGAGAAATGCGTGATAAATGATGAGGAAGTGAAAGCAGGAAATAGAGGTAACAGAGTAGCGGGATTTTAGAAAAATAAATTTGAAATAAGAGATAAAAATAGTAACCGCCAAAGGGAAATGAAGTGATTTAGAGAACCGTTACCAATCAGACGAAACGACATGAGGACACTATGGTAAAAGCCTGTTTAATGCTGGGGGCAAATGAGTAAAAGCGTAGGGATTATAATTATTACGAAAGGAATGAAGCGACGTGCTCTTTAAGGCATTAATTGGCATTAATGGCAGGATCATTGACAGGCTTTTGTGTGGGACAGGCCAATGGCCATGTGCAACAGAGGGACGGTCTAGTCGGATAGGCACCTTTTAGACGGTATGACTGGGCAATTCTAGTCGGATGGGTATGCCCGGGTAGGATTCTACTCGGACAAAGACATGGAGAAAAATGTGGGTTGTATTCCCACACGTCAGCTTGAGTGGATTTATTCAAGTAATTTCTTACTCGGTCGAGTATAATAGATTAAATTCTATTCGGAGGATCTTATTCGAGCAATTTTTACTCGGAAAAGGTATTTAGACAATTCTATTCGGTATTATTATGCACCTCGGTCATCAAGATTACTTGATAATCGGGCTGGGGGGCAACTGTTACGGAACAACATTTGGGCCTAATTGAGAGGCCCAATTGACATTGAAGATAGTACGTTCAGATGATTCATTGAACGTGGACCATGACTGAGTCATGGTTGGCAGTTGAAGATACACGAGTGGTGGCCGATATTCTCGGAGGCAGTTCGTGTAGCAACTGCAAGGTAATCTGCTTATAAATATTCAGTGGTTACAGTCAAAAAGGTACACACATTCTGACTCTATCTCTTTCAATTACACAGAGCACACACCCCACATCCATTGGTGTATTTCTCTGTGATCAGTCTCTTCGAGGTATCATTCCCCATTGATATCCTTGAAGTAGTGGAGTTGGAATTGATCCGAAAGCAATCATTTAGTACATCAGTACTGTACATTTGTGTTCTGGAAACAATCAGAACAATATGTTTCTCCATGATTTAGGAGCTTCAGCTGACGTTTACCATGCACTTGAGATTCAATACTACCTACATATTTAGTTTGCAATATTCATGAATTTGCAGAACATGGCTATTTCTCAGATATTGTGGTATGCAATAAGAATTAGAAGATAAACAAGCAAACTCAAAGAAATCTAGAAATGAAACTCAGACATGTTCAGAATAGTCAAAAGAAATCTAAAAAATTTGCTCTTATTTGTTGGAAAGTGAATAAGGCACAAGGAATGTGCTTTTACAGAAAAACACCCTAATGGAATCTAAAGACGAATCTCACTATCAACTGAATGAAGTGTCGAACATTCAAGAAAGCCAGGGGTTTGTATGGTTCCATTTTCTATGTTTTACTTATAAAACTAATCACAAAAAAAAATGACTCCAAAATGGTTTTGAAATCAATATTTTTTAAAAATATGTTTAAGGTGAACTATTATAGAAATAAGTTTTAGCAAAGACAAGTTTTATAACAAATCTCATTTCTTCCAATTACCATCAACCGCTTCCCATTTCATCAACCAACAACGTATTTTGTTCTCAGCCCTCGCTGTTACCCCAACACTAGGTAGTAATTATTGCATTAAAGTAAATAATCCAAGAACCTAAAATTCTGCAGTCAAATTGGTCCATACAAAAACAAGCTTTCACCAGGCCATTATCATACGCTTAAGTAGTAAGCCAAGCCATTGAATTCAAAAAAGATTCAATGGTGGTGTGGTGAGATATAGACTATAAGAGATTGATAAATGACAAACCTGCAAAAGAAATACAAGAATCGGTGGCAAGGACTACAGCGTATCTGCCAACCTCATTCTCATCTAAGTGATCAAACCAATACAGGGAAAATGAAGACATTTTGTTATTTGATTATTGAACCCAACCACGTGTTTATTCTATCCCAAGAATCCCAAATTCAGACAATGTTCATCTTGCTACAAAATGTAAGGCCATTCCTACAAAAGTACAAGTAACAGAGATTATTGGATTTATATAAATGAAACTCAATCAAAATCATCTAAAGATCCATCCTGTTCTTTTCACTAACCCAATTACTTGTCAGATGGGCTGCCACTTCTGGGGCATAACATAAATAGTAACTATTCTGAACGGGCACCAATGCAGCAGCAAAAAACATTGACATATGAGTAGCACTAGCAACAAAAAACCTTATTCACAATTTTGAAGTTATAGCTAATTAAATGTATACACTTACTCATTAAATACATGAACAAATACAACCAAAGTTAATCAACCAACCTTGATATAAGATGCAACAACCTCTGAGTGCTTCTCGTTAGTCCTAGCCTGGGAATAAATATGTCCCAGAAAACAGATCACCACTCAAATAGAAATCCTCCAGGCACATCAATAGCTGGAACCCCACATTATCATCAACAAAATCAGCCAAATCCATAAAATGAAAAATGAAAAAAAAATTAGAAATATTAAATCCAACATACTTTGTTTGTGGACATCAAATATAACTTATGTAATTATAAGATCAAGAAATCTTAATCAATTACTTCATTCAATTAAAAAAAAGTACTACTTCATACAATAAAATAAATAGTCAAATTAAAATTTTGAATGTCATTACCTTTAAATTGTGCTGCTTTAAGAATGCCTCGTGAAACTGCCCATGTATATCGCTTACTACAACTACTCCAAACTTAACCATTATCTCAATGTTATGGCGCAATACAGATCACATCACTTTTAGTCACCTGTAAATAGCACCCAATTTATGATGGTAAAAAATTGTGTCAAAAACAAAAAAGGTTATATCAACGGCTACTTGTCTCTCTTAGTAGTACCTTTTTATCTGGATCGTCAACAACCTCACATGCTATTTCTCTCATTATCACTAAGGAATGGACTTGCTGGTCATCTAAATTTACCAAAGACATTGAATTTATTCCTTCCAAAATCTTTTGGCACCCACTCTTTATTCTCTCTTTGCGCTGGTCCATGACAAGAGTCACCGCTAAAGCTCAGAAAGAGAAATACATTAACTGCTGACACATGTAACAAATAACAACCAAAATAATTTATTGACTTAGCACGGAGAATCCTACCAAACCATGTTATTCTTGATTGGGTGGTATGAATAAAAATTCATATCCGTGAACCTAATCCCAAGCCCAAATAGTTCTATTCGCCTGGCTCACCTTCATCCTTCACCTACAACCCAATCGTAGCCAATCTAAAGCCACATCCAAGAAGCTCCTTCACTGCACTGTAGTGCACCTCCTGGCTTCCTCCTCCAGCATCCTCTTGATATCCTTCTTGTCCTAGGGTTCAAACGCAAACAAATCACAATTAAAAATTAAAATTAAACACAGAGATAACAGAGATATAGA
This sequence comes from Glycine tomentella, assembly GCA_007407185.1. Lineage (NCBI taxonomy): Eukaryota > Viridiplantae > Streptophyta > Magnoliopsida > Fabales > Fabaceae > Glycine > Glycine tomentella. Next base: position 59,445 of record PYAF01002383.1, read on the forward strand.
GAAGTAACACTCTTAGAAGCGGACCTCAGGGACGAATTTATGCACGAAGACGCAGAAGAGATTGACCGAGTTGCAGGAGTGCCATGAGGTGGCCAGTGGCGGAGGTGAAGATCATGTGGCAGGGCTGGCCGCGGATAGTATAGTTGAACTCGAAGATCTTGTTATAGCAGGAACGCCTCTCTCTCTCATTCGCATGTTCCTCGAGCGGATTGTGGCCACCGTCCTCGCCACCATGGGCTTCTCCGTCACGTTCAGGACGTTCATGGTGTGCGCATGTGTGTGTTAGCTAGCGAAAGAGGGGAATAGGGTTTTGGCGATAAAGGAAGAAGTGGAAGAGGAAGTTCAGGAGTCGAGAGTTTTAAAACAGGAAGTTGAGGAGTTTTTAAAGTTCACACAGAATAACATCAGTTATTTAACATTCATAAAAAATCGATGTTAGCCTTCATTAAAATAACAACATTCACCGAAATAACATCGGTTTTCGTAAAAATCGATGTTAACATATTCACGTTAACATTGGTTTTTATGAAAACCGATGTTAACAAAGTCACTTTATTTACAAAAATGCCACGGGTGTTTGTTAACATCGGTTTTAAAAACAACCGATGTTAATGTAGTGATGTTAAAACTATATTTTCTAGTAGTGATTGCCACATACACACACACACACATTGTGTTGATCATATTGAATGAGGTGTCTCCAACCATTAAAACTCAACAAAATTCAAAGTTTTAAAAGTCTTGGTAGTTGGCAGCACTAAAATTAATCATGAAGAGTACAATGAGATATTTTGACTATTCATAAGTGATGAACATATATGATTGGCTATATAACTATACAGGATATTTATATTTAACCAGTGATCGATCGATGCTTTTGAGGAGCATCATTTGAAAAAATTAAGGACTTACAATGTTCCTGCGAACTGAGTGCTAAGGTAAGCTTGGTCTTTAGGGAAGAACCTACCTAGCCCAAAGTCTCCAATCCTAGGCTGAAACTTCTCATCAAGAAGAATGTTGCTTGCTTTGATGTCTTGGTGAACAATTCTTAAATGTGAATCCTCGTGGAGGTATTGTAATCCCCGTGCTACACCAAGAATAATTTGGAATCTAGTGCTCCAATTCAAAAATTGATTACTCTTTCCTGATCATTACAGAAACATCCAAATTAGTAATAATTTTCTTAAAACTATTTTCAGTTCTTTGAATAACTCTATGACACATTGGACATGGTATACAGTATACACAAGATTTACAACTTCAAGGAAAGTACTTATTTTTTTACATATAATAAACACCATGCTAACAAGAGTGACAATTTATATAAAATAAAATAGGATACCATATATTATGAGGTCCAAACTTTTGTTCTTCATGTATTCTTACACAAGTATCCTTTGAGGGCCATCTGTGCAACATCCAAGAAGGCGAACCAGATTTTTGTGTTGAAAGCTTGTGATCATTCTCACTTCTGCCAGAAATTATTTTTCACCTTGTTGAGACTTGTCAAGAGACAATGTCTTGACTGCAATAAGCCTTCCATCTGCCAACTTTCCCTATCAAAACAATTTGAATTTCAGTATGGTAAGCACAATAGGAGTACATATATTTATGCCAGGCTCAACTACCAAACATAAGTTCTTTAACACACCATTAATGTGAATTTCAACAAATTGTCCACTGCCTTCTTAATATAGTTAGGAGAATATTAACAAGTGCTTTTAGTGCTCTTCTTAATGAGTCAAAACTGAAAAGATTTTATGGAAAAAGTGTTACTAACACACATGACCATGATTTCCAGTACAAGTCCACCTGATTTCTATTAATTTTTTTCTATTTATTTTTCCTTCATCAAGCCCTTAGGACATTCTTTAAAATGACTCATATAACTAACATAGATGCATCATGATTAAGAGATCAGATTCTCAAAATCAACAAACAAAATTGCCTATTAAAGCAATTGACATTAGATTTACTACCTATACCTGATAGACAGGCCCAAATCCACCAAACAGTAAACAGTCCATTACATCCATTAAGAAACTAATTTTCTCCTTCTAAACAGTAAACACCACCAAGTGCAACATTTTTCACGAGGTAGGTAAATCACAACATTATAAACAAAGAATATGAATATTTTCATTTTAGGTTCTTCAAAGTAACTAAAATGAAGGTAGTCCAGTTGAGTTACTGAATAGACTGACACGTATGTACCTGTAATTACTGCACTATGTCAACCTCCACAAGCAATTCTCTTTATGTAACTTCCAGGAACTCTAAAAGTATGTCCCTCTGAACCCATGTTTCCTCGAGCCAGTGTAGCAGATCTATCTTTACCATAATAAGATGAATCAATGCAAGGAACAAGATGAGGAGTGGAAACCATACGTATTCTGGAACCCAGACCAAGCTGCCCTTCACCTCCATAGCCCCAAGCACAAACCACCATTCTATAACAATAAATTGCACTCCATTCCCTTTTTCGCCACTTTGTTATATCTGCAAATATTTGATTCACCTGGCTGAACCTCCGAATATTGAAAGAAAAAATATAATAACATCAAAACTAAATTAGACAAAATCCTATTACCCCCCCCCCCTCTTTTCCCCCAAAATAAAAAGAAAATTGTCACCCATTAACATGCCCCTTCTTCCTTGGTGAAACCTGGCCCAACCCAAAACCCTTCACCTCAACAGGATACCATTTTGACCATAATTCTCAAGTTGAGCATTGCCAAAACCACACGAACTACCCCTGAAATCACACAAAGCAACACATAATCGAACCGCAAACAACGATCTCACCAAATCCCCATCCACTAAACCCAAACCCACTCTTCAACCACGCGCAAATCAGAAATGACCTTAACATTCCACTAAACCAAATCAGAAAGAGAGAGGGAAAAAGATTAACCTCTGTTTTCCAAACTTCGACGCTGTCGACCTCGGAGGCTCGGACCACCGGCGTCTTCGATCTAGAACTCGAACCATGTTCGACTATCTCTTTGTCTCTCTGCCTCAGTCGCACCGCGCCGTCGCCGTTGGAGCCGATCTTAATGTCGTCGTCACAATTCACACCCATCACAGCAGGTCGCATCCACCATGGCAAGCGTCATCGACTAAACCCACATTCTGGTTCGGATGGGATGGGAGAGAGGACGGAGGTAGAAGAAGGTTCTTGAGAGGGACATAGTCATGGAGACCACCACCGATTGACGGAGACCATGACAGAGTCACGGAGGGAACCAACCACAGCGGCTGACGGAGCGTGCACGAGCCTAGGTCAAGGAAGGTCGCGGTGTTGTGTGTTTGAGACTGAAAACTTAATTTAGGGATTTAAAAAAAATCACCTTTAAATTCGAAGATGGGTTATAAGGAAACGACTTTGAATACAAAACAACAAAGACGGTTTATGCACATAAACGACGTCATTTTAAACATTCTAAGACGGTTATACAATAACCGTCTTTGTAAATGTTAAATTATTTACAAAATTGCCACCGCCTCCCATTCAAAGACGATTTTGGTACAGCCGACTTAGAATGCGCGTCTTAAAATACCTCTTTTGTAGTAGTGGATGTTGGTTGAAACTATATTTTTGTTGGCAACAACTAGGATTTGTTGGTTAACATTAACCATGACTATTTTTTTGGGCTGACATTAGCTAGGGATATTTTTTGTTGACATCAACTAGGATTTTTTTGATTGGTGTTAATTAGGAAAATATTTTGGCCGACGTCAACTAGGTTTTTTGGCTGATGTCGGTCGATGATTTTTTCAATCGATGTTGGCCAAAAAATGGTCTCGTTTGACGTCGACAAAAAAAATCATAGTTGATGTCGAGCGAAAAACCTACTTGATTTCAATAAAAAATAATCTCGACAGACATTGACAAAAAAATCTAGCTGATGGCGACAAAAAAATAGCATCGACTGATGTTGGGCAAACAATAGTCTCAATCAATGTTGACTAAAAAAACCTTACCAACATTAACCGAAAAATAGGCTCAACGATGACTGCTTAAAATCATCATTAGTTGATGTCAGCCAAAAAAATAGTCTAAATCAAAGTTGGCAAAAAAAAAATAGATTTAAAAATCCAAACAAATATCCAATCCATATCCATTTCATATCCAATTAATTGGATTGGATTTAAAATCCAAAAAAATGGATTTGGATATGAAACTAATCCATTAAAATGGATTGGATTGGATTGGATATAGATTATTTTATGGATGTGGATTTTTTTGCCCAGCCCTAGTTGCAGCCACCAAAGAAGAGATTAAAAAGGCCTTGTTGGAGATAAAGGAGAGTGAGGAAAGTTTTGAAGGTGCAATGAAGGAGCTAGAAGCAGTGAAATCATCAGAAGCTTTAGCCTTAGAGAAGCTGAAGATTGTTACATAGAATGCCATGAGCATGAGGGAGAGAATTAGTTTAACAAACCCTAGTTCATTAATTATCATCTCAAAGTTTGAATATGAGTATTTGAGAAACCATGAAGGGTAGGCTAATGAAACTGCTGAAAAGAAAGTTGAAGCGCAAAGGCGTGGGTTGAAGCTGTGAGGGCAAGCGAGAAGGAGATAGTGATGAAGACTAAGATAGGTGCTGTTGAGGCAAGAGCAAAAGAAAGAGAAAAGAGAGTTAATAATAATAAACTAGAATCAAAGAAGGGAAACAAATATGATTATCCATCAAGAACATGGGAGCGTGGCGTCGGTGTGTCGCGAAAGAGCATGAAATAGGAAGGCAGATTGATGCCTTCTTCAAAGGGATCATCTAAGTTTTAGAAGGCTTCTTCACCTCGTCATGTCAGTCCTTTCATTGTTAAGAAGAAAAATAAGGTTATACCAAATTGGACCAAGATTTTCAGAGGGAAGAAAAACCACTAGTAGTGGCAGCAGTGTTTATAGAGGAATAGTCACTGATTGAACCCTCTTTTATTACTATCGGGGCCAAGTAGTTCATCCCTATTCAGAGTTATGCCTCACTATATTCCAGTGATGGACTTAAACACTTTCTTTTAATTCAGTAATAAGAACAAATGACAAATCTACATGGTATCTAACTGTGAATCATGTGTCATGTTATTAGGTGGATTAAGTTCATCGGATCATAAGAAAGCTGAAACAATTTAGGGTTTGGTCAAGCTCTCCATCAAGCACATGATTCATTCAAGTGTAAACAAGTTCTCTAAACATAAAATTAAAGAATGAGGGAAAATGATAAGTTAATAAAACAAATTTTAGAATTAACATTGTCATTATTATTAATGAATTCAATACAAAGCACTCAGCAAAAGGCCCCAAAGACCTTTACTCCCATTTCTTCCAAAGCCAATTAGCACTATAAAAAAAAGAGGGTTCTCCTCTCTCCAAAACAAATGAAAAAATCCAAAAAAAGAAAAAAAATTAAAACTATAGACACGTGTTTCCATCACGCGTTGACACAAGGCAAAGGTTCTTATATATTTAGTCCATAAAATGGTAAAACTTGCAATCTTTAATTCTAGTTTCCTTATCCTTAAAAGAGCCATAAAATCAAGTTAAAAGAAACTTTTACAAAGTGGTACAACCGCCCAAAGTTAGCAAACAAATTTGTCCATGCATAAGTATGTGTATGAAAGCATTAAAAGAAAATTGGCCATTTTTTCAACTAGATCTACACATAGAACATACCTGAGGAAGATGTGGCTAGAAACATTCCGACTCAAGTTCAAATGGGATTGCTACTCGCGACACAAGACTGCAAGAGCGTATTTAGTAGAAAATAAGTTATACTAAAATAAACTGACCATCCTATTTTATTAAAAACTTATGCATAATGTTCAAGAAGTTAAATGATAGATAGTGTGTATGACTTTTCACATTCATCAAGTTATTTGAAAACATATTTTCTAACTGTTGATTGTACTTAACTTCAATTTAATGAATATCTATATTGATTTTAAATATATATATACAAAAGAGCATATTATAAGATTTTTGGATTTAAGAATTTTGGATGTAAATGGTGTTAGAGATAATTCGTAATTTCGTGTGTTTTCATGTTGAGTAACCTATAATGAAAACCTACACAACTAATCACCGCATGTTCAACTTCAACACCAATATATTGTGGGTTTGGGGGCTACATTTTTTAACTTGCATATTTGTCCTTCCGAGCAACGGCTAAGGGATGAGATTAATCATGTGTACCACACTAAGCACTTGTTTTGTACAGTTTATGACATATTGGTTACTTAAATCCTGCATATAACAAAATTATTTCGTTATTCCTCTGAAAAACATGGTGAAGTTCAATGTAAATGAACACTGATTTACAATGTTAGTTGTTACACAAACTTCAATCACATAGGAGGACCAACTAAATGAAAGTAGTTGTGTACCCAAATGTCCCGTATAATAAGGCATAAGCAACAACATTGCGGCTTCAACAGTGACCGACAAAGTGGAGATGTAAGTGAACGTCGTTGGAGTATGAAAGCTTCTGCTTGTCAATGTTGAAGTCAACGAACACGCATGGGGTATTTCAGGTCTGAAGAACGCTATGTTGGGCTCTACGAAAGTGAGTTGAAGTTGGGTGTGGTCGGAAACTAGGCTTGGGAAGATGATGGTTATAATAACCATGGCTAAAAAAAAAAAAAAAAAAAGTTACTGTAGCAGAATAAATTTTTTCGCGATTTTTGGCGCCATCAGCGCCAGAGTGGCGCCAGGAGCGCCACAGATACTGGAAATTGGCGCCAGGAGCGCCAATTTGGCGCCAAGAGCGCCACAGAGGCTGGAAACTGGCGCCAGGGGCGCCAAGGGCGCCAGATACATTGGATTTTGGCGCCAGGAGCGCCAGTGTGGCGCCAGGAGCGCGGCAAGTCGGTCAGGCCACCTATATAAAGGCAAAAACGCGATTTTCAGAGGAAAAGCACTGTTCCTCTTCTTCCCTGAGCCCAGACCACCATTGTGGCACCTTAGGAGCTTCATATCTTCATTATAAGCCATTAAAACACCTCATAATCACCTTAAAACTTGGATTGAACCAAGTAAATTCGAATTTCAGCCTAGAGTGGAGAGAAAACCCATTCCTTGAGCTTCTCAAGTGAGAACGGCTCCTTAGAGAGGAAAAGAAGCTGGTACAAGGACGCCAGAGTCAGGAGAAAGACTTCTCCAACCTTCCTTGATTGAATTCAGGTAAGAAACTCACGTCCTAACCGTTTAATTCTTGGAATGGGAGATTGGGTGAATAGTAACCAATTGACTATAGGGCTGGAATTAGGCTTAGGTTCTTTAGAAAAGTGTAGTCAGCAGGTGGTTTTGAGTAATATGGAACTTTGAAACTGAATTTGTGATGAAGTTTGGGTCTGGCTCTAGAGGGGAAAGAAGTGTATGAGTATGGGAGGTTTTATGGCCTGAATGGATATACATGTTTTTATAAAAGTTGTTCATAGGGTCAAATGAACGGTGAAAATATGATGATGCTCTTGTTTTGGCTGAATAATTGAATCAATGTTAGTTCTTGACTGTGATTGAGCCTGACATTGAGTTGTACAGAGTTTTAAAGAAACTCTGAAGCCTTAGTTAACCTGAGGCAGACAATTGAGAGCCAATGGATGGCCTAGTAGAAGCTGGGCTAATATGAACCTTTAGTTAGAAGACATGTATTGATAAAGGAAGGAAGAATCTTTCCTTTCTTATAAGCGGTTGAAAAACCGTTACTGATGCTTTGATTCATGCCTAATGTAGGGCGTGAGAGTCAGACTGTTGGTGGTAGTCACCACGAGACCGGAAGAACCGGTACTGAGCTGATACCAGGTAAGCTCATTGTTCTTGGGGCTTGTTTTCCTTCCTGTGTTTACCACACCCAAGAGGGTGATGGTCTGGTA
>PYAF01002383.1:67416-92607 GCA_007407185.1 Glycine tomentella
AGGCAATATGTGTGTGATAGTCCTGAGTGAGTGGAGAGCCCTTTAATGGATGATTCTCCTCAGGATTTAATGAGATGATTGCTTGCATGGCACTGAGTTACATGTGATTATGGTATGACTGGAATGGCCATGGATAGGCCAAATTCTTATATTATATGTATAACATTGAATCAGGGTAAAGGAGATGATCTCCAAGAACCCTGAGCTTGCTGAGATCATTATCTCACCCCGTTTGGGGCTTATGTTGTAGGAACTGATACAGGGGTAGCAGAGAAATCTCAAGGCAAAAGGCCTGAGACGGGATAGACTTTGATCAGCACACTAGGCATAGATATCCGAGCTTGTTGGCTCACATTTTGTATTTTGTCTGTATTCTGATACCTAGGGATGGCTTGTATAGTTTTGAAAACTATGTATATGATACAGTATGAAAAAGCATGTACTCTGTATTTTAAACAGGTTCACCATATATGTATATAATATAGTTGATGTTTTGTTTAAGCTTCCAAGGTTGGTTTATGCTGAGGTTTGTTGCGCTATTCTGATACAATGACAATGTTAATACGCCGGGTGCACACGGGGTGTTACAATGGTGGTGTGCTATGTCGAGATGGGCACACCATAAAACCTAATTTAAAATTTGGGACAGGAATATACAAAGACGGTTATCAATAAAAACGTATCCAAATTGTCAAAAATGATGTCGGTTTTAGAAAATCATCTACGTAACTAATGAAACGATGACAGTCTTATAAGAAACCATCTTCATTTTGTCTTTTCAAGGACGTTTGCCTAATAACCGTCATTATAATGTTATCAATAATTACAAAATTGACACCACCTATAAAACGAAGACGATTTTGGCACAACCGTCGTAGAAGCCGTGTCGTAAAAGGGTACATTTGTAGTAGTGCTTGTTCGTCTTGAGAACAATTCTTCCACATTGAATTTTTATGACTAACTTTTATTTGGTATAATTTCTTTTAAATTGTCTTTGATTTGGAATAATTACTTTTCCCTATTGTTACTATTATGATCGAGTCGTGCCTTAGATTGCTTTATGTCGTCATTTAAAAAAACTCATGATTCATCACCAAAAACTAGTAATCATGCTACATTGCTATCTCAAATTGCTTTATGTCGTCACTGAAAGGGGGTAAGTTCCTCCTACAATTTATATAATGCTCGAATTTATATTGTTTTGGGAGGAGATATTTAATCTATGATCTAATGACAACGTCATCATATCAGGATACCATATTTTACCATCGTATTCATGTTATTGGAGAATTCATTTCATATTTTGATCAAATTTGTGAATATCTAATCTCTTGATCACATTTGGCTGAATATTAGAGGGACATAATGGTGGTGTTAGGCAAGCCTACAGTTCAATATTGCAATTCATGATATATTTTCTAATTTACATTTTTGACTTATTCATGCAATATTGTGTTTCTGATTTATCTATACACTTGTTATTGTGGATAAAATTCAACATCAATGAAATCCTTTTACTTTCCATAATTCAATTTGCAATCCATTTATCATTACTTTGATTATTGATATCGCATTGATTATTACATCTTACTAACATATCTGATTACTACAAATAAAGAGAAATAACTCATAACTTGAGAGAGGAATAAGGACAAAGGAAGAAAATATAAGGTTGGTCTCACTATATCATGCACAACCAGTGCATTGGTGTCACTATACCATGCACAACCAATGCATTGGTCTCATTATACCTTGTATAACCAATACATCAATCTCATTATGCTATGCACAACCAATGCATTGGTCCCATTATACCATGTACAACATGTACATCAGTCTCATTATGCCATGCATAACCAATGCACTGGTCTCTCTATGCATGCACAACCAATGCATCAGTCTCTTTATACCATGTACAACCAGTACATTGACTATCTTATACATTGACTCTGGCCTTTACATTGGTAGACGTGAGAGATAAGGTGAAAGGAGATATAAGGTCGGAAATATCTTGTGTAATCTCATCATGCATTGGCTTTTCGAGCTCTTACATTGGCTTTTTAGCCTCACATTACTTACATTGTCTTTTTAGCCTCTTACATCAACTTCGGTTGAACATTACTTATTATAACGACTTTGGTCTCACATTACTTACATCGACTTTGGCCTCACCATTTATACATCGGCTTCAACCTCAATACAACTATGTTAACTTAGGAGATAAAGAAGAAGGTATTCTATGGTTGCATTATCACATTGATCTTAAAAGCACTTTATATGTTGCCTTTGACCTCACTTCTCTAACACGTCGATTTTGGTCTTCAAATTATGTCTTTTAATAAGGTCAGACTTTACTTGATATGCCTACTAACACGAGCTAACACACTATAAGAAAAATGACTTATGCCTATGGATGCCTTTTGCATACACACATGAATTAGTGTAAGTAAAACTCAAAATACTTGTACCTACCATTATTTGGTGTAGGTAAATTCATTAAAACTAAAAACAGACTTCTACTTACGACTACTTTGTGTAGCTAAAACATCATAAAATTTGTGCCTATGATCGATTAGTGTAGGTAAAACTCAAGGATTACTACCTACAAAAAACTAGTGCAGGAAAAATTCTAAAAACATATACGTACGACTACATGATGTAGATGAAACTTCATAAAACTTGTACCTACATTTGGTTGGTGTAGGTATAACTTCAAAGTCTTACAATTATTTGGTGTAGGTAAAACTAAAATAATTATACACCACCAAATGGTATCCAATCGTATAATAAGTTCCATCATCATCAAACAATTTAGTAAAGTGCATGACCCAAACAATTTAATTAATTTTAAAATTCAAATTAATATTATTTATTACTTTTAGATTTTTGCATTTTGGGTTCCATTGCTTCATTGGTGTTGTACTGCTCTCACTCTCACTCTCGGGCCATTAGCACTCGATCTCCCTCTCCAGCCCTACCTTTGTTTCAAATAAGTATACCTCTCACTTTTAGATTTTTAAATATTATTATGCACTGTCTTGTATTTCTACCCTTTATCTGCACATGCAGCCTATAGTGCACTCAATGCTTTTTCACAATTTATTGCCTTGCCACAATCTTTCCTTTCGTACAAATTTTTAAACTACTAGTTTATGTGAAAAAATGAAACAATTTTAGTTTAATTTTACAAGTATTGCATTTTATTATTGAATTTTGTTTGTTAAATGATATTATATTACTATGCGTTAGTTTTTTTATAAATCTGTTTTGATTCTTACAAATGAAAAATATATATTTATGTTTTTATTTCTAACGAAGAGTAATGGAATTATTTAAATATAAAATATTTGCAACATTGATGAGAAATATTAAAATATAAAATATTTGCAATATTTGAAACGAAAAAAATGATAAATGAAACGACTCTATTTGCAACATTGATGAGAAATATTAAAATATAAATATATTTTTTACTAAATTTAAAATAATTATTTAACTAATTTATAAGATTCTTATCATAAAAATTAACAAATATTGATTAAATTTTAGAGTAAAAATTATGCACAGTTTTCTTTCTTACATATAGGTGGTTTTATTTCCATTGATGATTAAATGATCTTAATTAAAATCAATTCGGCCATGATGAGATTAAGATGTTTTGAATTGACTGATTATTTTATTAAGGTTAAAAAGAATTAATTAAATATTATGATTATGAGAATCTGATAGGCAAATAAAGCATGATTCCAACAACGGGACATAATAGGATGATTTGACAAGTTGATGATTGGTAAGGTTAACTGACTCCATTGGTTGCTTTCTTCCAAAAAGTAAAAAAACATAACATAAAGGAATGGGTAACCCCCTTTCACTTTTCCTGCACCCACACCACACCGTAGAAAACTGCACAAACTTCTCTCTCTTTATGACTCTTTCTCACCCGCCTCTTTATTTCGCAACCTCATCTTGCAATTCTCCATGCATGGAGGTAACAATGTTTCGATAACTCTGCTGCATGCTCTCAATATCCCCTCTCTTTTATTCCACACCTTGTTCGTTTTCGTTTAAGGAATCTGTTTGTTTCTTCCCATATTCTTAATTTGACATGATTCCTCGCGAGTTTTTTTTTTTTTAGCGGTGTTGTTTGTTTTGTGTCGATTTCAGTGTGGTTTTGTTTTTGTAGGGTGTTGTTTGATTTTAAACCATAGGCCTTGTCTTCTAATTTTATATTTTAAACCAATTTCTATAAAAGCCCTAAAACAATTTCGCCTAATCCAAGCTACGACCATCAAAGCCATTTCCGACCACCATGATATGCATTTTTCTTGCCTGAAAACACAATGGAAATTGGTAATGATTTAATATTTTTACTTTTTTTTTGTTTTGTTCACATAAACATTTCATGAGGTGAAAAGGAGATGTGACCGAAAGGAGGTAAGATTCTCCCCCTCTCCTTACTTGCTTTGCTTTTATATTTCAGTTGATTTATTACTGCTTCTATGTGTGTTTGTTTGGATTTGAAGCTGTAATTGATTCCTAGATTGATATTTCCGATTGTTTGGGTTTTTTGGTTTTGAATCTTGTTGTTGTGTGCATATACATAAGGGATAAACAACAAAATTTGAGCTCGATTGTTTATGATGTTGTAGTTTATGTTTTGCCCGAGTAAATTTCCTTTCCCTATGGCAGTAGTTACATAAGTTCTAGCTCGTCAAGAACTATTGGCCAAGCCACATTGTCTTGGCTAAGTAAAAGTCTCTAAGTAGTATTTTTACATTGTAAGAAAGGTATACACTGATAAATTAAATAGTATGAATTTAGATTTTGTAGAAGCTAAGGCTTTCATTCCAATATTGTACCACTTCTTTCATTTAAAAGAAAAAGGATGATTGAGTGGCTTCTAGACTGAATTAGAAAAGAAGCTGATAATTTTTATTGCAATTTTCTGCAATATATTTTTGACAACACTGATAGCTACTGAATGGTGTAGTGGCATAATTTTTATTTGAATATAAGTTGTAGGAGTTGGTGGCATTGGCATGCTATATGATCTCACATGCTTTCATTATATTATTATATTTGAGTTAGATTCTACATTCATTTGTACCCATTTTTTGGTATGAAAGCATGCTGAGTTGAATAATAATAACATTTTTGTCTATAAAAAAGTAATACATTACCAAAGTCTAGAGTTAAATGGATGAGGGTCTTATAAGTATTTGGAGATATTTTGGAAAATGGTGCAGGGAAATGGTTTAAGTCATGTTATTAGGGACATTTCTTTTTATCTGATATGCACAATTGGTATGCAGGACTGCTCTCTTTCATTTGATGTTAACATATCTTTATTTTTGAACAAAAATTATATACTAACAAATATTCCTAAACTGAATTGCTAGTGTAATAAAAAGCACGAAATGAATAGCTTTTGGAGTGGTAGGATTTTTTTTTGTTGCCATAGGAAGTGAAGTGCCAAGGTGGGTGCATGGAGAGCGAGCCATTGTTTATTTGTAAGTGAGAGTGCCAATTTTCTACCATTCTACCGTATGTTAATATTTATTTGACATGTACTTGCATAAAATATTCGTTTGTATATGTTAATATGTATTCCTTTATGTCATTGTAATGGTTTGCAACAATGAAGATAACCAAGTAATGGTTTTGAAGTAAAAACATTTTCTTCTTGTGTGTGTATATATATATATATATATATATATATATGCTTGATCATTTTAAAAATGTATTGTTGACTTAGTTCATGAATGTCCAGATCGGTGATTACTTGAATATGGATATTCTATTGGTTATCGTGAATATGGATATCATCTCGGCTTGGCTAGGTGTTTTTTTGGGACAAAAATACTTTTGTTTGTTTTTGTGATTATGTGATTTTACTTGGATCTGGCTATTCTTTTGGTTATTGTGGATGCTAGATCTCATCTCATCTTTGTTAGGTATTTTGGGATACATAAACACTCTTGTTTGTTTTTGTGATTATGTGACTTCCCTGGAAAATGGACCTTTGTCCCCTTCATCCTTCAAAGAGAGGAGTTTAATTAGTCTGTGTTTGTCAATTTTCAATGTGTGCTCCAATGTTTCAAAACTACTAGAACTTCTTTTTTAAGTAAGGAAAATTACTTTATTGCATATATTAGTTCCTTGAACTTGTAAAAAGCTTAGACGATTAACTTAGATACAATTGATATTCATTTTATCTAGATAATTAAATAATCATAATAATAATAATTTGAAAACATAAGGCATCCCAATAGATAATGGGCAGCGTAGTTTTTTTATTATGTGACATTTACCTACGGTTAAAACCTATAAGTATAAGTTAATGGTTTGTATCTACAATCTTTCAATGATAGGCATAAGTTAATGACTTTTACGTACAGTTGGAGGTTGTAGGTACAAGTTAATATTTTTACCTATAGTTAGAGGATGTAGATATAAGTTGATGGCTTTTACCTACGCACATTGTGAATTGTAGGAATCACACATAGTGACAATCAAATGTAGTTGTAAGTGAAAGTAAATCCATATGTAAAATCTATACTGACAGACTAATTCATCATTGTACGCCCTTCAACGTTGACAACCAAAAAGTTCGTAGGACAAAGTTTTTAATATATTTACCTATGCATTTTTACTATCTAATGATGGTTTTTGTCTGTAGGCATAAGTCGTTTGTCTTGTAGTGACTAATTACTAATGGTGTATTCATTCATGCTTATTATGTCTTATATTCATGCAAATCAATATACTTACTTGTTTGGAAGAACTCATTCAATTTAGATGTTACATGGATCTATACAAGAAACATCATATTACACAACTCAGTCTACAAATTCCACTTCTAAGCACAACACTTGACCTTTGTAAGACTCAAACAATATTTTTGAAATTTCCTTTCCTTGACCTACAAAGGTCTTGAGATACTTTCCCAAAACTTCCCCAAGTCAAAAAATTCCAAAGTTCAACTTTACTATTTTGGCCTACGTAGGCCTCGTAATTATTTATTGAGATAAATTCTTATGTTTCTTACATCTCGAACTATGTGCACCCCAAATGATTCATTATTCGAATTCTTCAAACCCTGCACAACCAATATATGTACTCATTCCAAATACTACACAACAAATGTAAGCCCTCTATTTCATAACCGAGTACAATTAGTACATCGACCAAATTGGTTGCATGGAAGACAAGATCAATTTTACAACTTAGTCAATTTCATTTACCATTTTATCGTACTTACATTTTCAAATCAGCATATGCTATTAGATGCCTATTCAAATCGATACCTATTATTCATCATTCAATTTTAAATTTTATTATTTATCATCCATTTCGTCAATTTCAAACATGCTCATTCATTTTGAACTTTACTATTACATTTTCATTATTACTCAATAATGCTATACACCTACGTCAGTTGTTCAGCCTTACATCACATATGTCAGTTTTTTATCCTCACATTACGTAGACTTTTTGGCCTAACACTTTTTCATCAAGTGACTTCGACTTAAAATTCTTACTTACAACACTCATGACTTGTGAGATTATGCATAAAGAACTTAATCAACTTTTTCACTAAGCTAATTTGCACAAATTATGCTCATAGATTTGGGGCCGGGGAGGGGGGGGTTAAGTACTGGCCAATATGTAGTGGATAATAACTTCCCATCCCACTTACTTACACTAGGTAACTTTCCATTCCAATAACTAACAAACTCTGCAATTATAAATACATGGGTACATTTTAGGTAATGGATTGTCCAATTACACATTCGTTGTGATCATTCACTTACTAATTTAAGCATCATAGTGTCTTTTGTAGGTATCCACCATTACTCAAAGGAGCTTAACATACTAAGAGGAGAGGTAAAGATCGGTTTGGAGAACACCCTAGAATTTGGTAAGAACATTTGACACTCATTGTTGGGATGAAGGAAACTTTCCCTAGAAGAAGAAGAAGAAATGAGCATAGGATTCATGAATCAACACTTATGGATACACAAAAAAGTTTAGTAGTCAACATGGGGATAGATAGTTACTTTTAAAACTAGCGATGGGGATGGTTATATGCTAATGGATTGTTCTTTTTAAAATTGCCTAAGGATGTGGGTCATGTGAATGGTAAATGTTTTATTTTTCTATCATTTTACACTTTTCAACTACTTCAACAACTAATTTTACCGAATACTTATAATTTAATAAGCTAGTTTTCCAGTTTTCAGCTACCAACTTGCTTTTCACCTTTCAGCTAGCTTTCCAACTTCTGGCTAGTTTTTAAATTAGTTTTGCCGAACATAGAAAAATAAAAAAATTAAATAATCACATACTAAATTCACAATTTAATACAACAAATTAATAATATTATATTTATAATAATTAATTTGTGTAATATATTGACATGATATTAAATTATAATGTGGTATATGATTAGTTTTTAGTTTTATTTAATTATTATAAATGTTATAATTGAGTCAAAATTAAGTAGCTCTAAAAATTTGTAATTAGTACTCAATTTAATAGTATAACATTTAATAAAAATACAAAGTCAAAATATTAGTGGAATTACTATTTTTTTTACTGCAGTGACTATTACGGGTGTTCGCGGCCTGGATTGGATCGGTTTTGAAGTAAAAAATCATCCGATCCAATTCCTTCGGTTTGGTCATTTGATCATCCATTCGGTTTGAAATTTTTTTCAAATTCGATCCAATCCAATCCAATTTTTTTCGGTTTGGATTGGATCGGTTTTCGATTTTTTAAAAAGTCTAAAAATAAAACTTATGAGACTTATTTTTATCAAAATAAGGAGTATCTAACATAAACAAACACATTCATTGGACAAAAACAAACATCATTTTATAATTTTCATTAGACAAACACGTTAATTGGACAAAATAAGGAGCAATGTATTGCATTTTTGGTTTTTGGGCTATGATGGGGAATAGGCCCAAGTAGATAAAGGGTACGGTATGGTTTATAATTGGATCGGTTTGGATTGGATCGGTTTTCACCGGCCAATCCGAAAACCAATCCAATCCGGTGAAAATTTTTGGTTTTTTTTCGGTTTTCGATTTTTCGATTTTCGGTTATTTCGGTTTTCGGTTTTTCGGTTCAGTCACCGCGGTTTACATCGATTTGGATCGGTTGATAAACACCCCTAGTGACTATTATTATTTCATACATATTCCATTAAAAAATATTTTGAGAGGAAAACATATTCCATTAAATTTAAAATTATAATTATTGAATAAATAAAATAAATTTTAAAATTATTCTTTTAGAATAAAATCAAACAATTAACTCCCTTATTCTCTTTCACACAAAAAACTCCCTTGTGCTCACCGATTCACTCCATCAGTCCTTCATTCTTAGTGCTCAAACCCTACTTCCACTCTTTTCCACATTCGCACCTTTGCCACGACAACACCCTGCCACCCCGATGATAACGTTCTGTGATGGTCTCACCTCGACGCCCTCTTTGCAAAACTAGTAAGTCCCTCAATTTGGTCCCTTTGTTGTTCGGTTTCTCATTTCTCATTCGCAGTATTTAAAGATGCTCCATAATTTCTAGTTTTATAGATAAAGAGTTTTGTTTACTTCCTCTATTTTATGTTTTGCTTCTGTTCTTAGTTGTTTGTGCCTTTTGTTTTTCATATCTGCAAGATTATGCTTGAGTTTTTACTAGTGGCCATGGTTGGATTTTAGGAATAGATTTACATTTTTCGAAGCTTTAAAACTGAAAACAACGAGCTTTTGTGGTGTGTCTTTAAGCTTGGCCGCTTGGGTTTTGACGAAATCATATTAGTTTAGGTGAGAAACTATAATTTACTTACCTAAAATCGGAACTAAGGTACAAGTTTATTTTCCTTTCCCTTTCTTTCTAGCCTTTTTCTTGTAGTAATTGTGTTAATGTTGAAATGACATATTATGTTGAAATTGAGATGATTATAATTTTGAAAGGATGAATGAAACGTCGATGAGGTTATGATATGATGATTTGATGAAATAATGTTATGTTGAAAAGATGATTATATTGGTGATGAGATAATTATGATAATTGATGAATGTCTTGAGTTGTGTTGGTTGATTTCTTGATGATTTGAGAAGTAATTGAGATGATGTTGTTTTATGATCAGATTTAAATTTAAGCTGAGATCATGAGATTCACATTCATGAGTTTTTTGTGAGTTATTTGCAAGAATTCAAGGAGTTGGAATGTCTTGCTATGCTTATTGAACTATAGGTGAGCTCATAAGCGTCATGAGCATATGAATGGTGAATCTATGATAGTATAACCTCTTTATGATGTTGAGACTGATGAATGAATTTGTGATGACATATGATATTGATTTGAATGATCATAACATGCATGCATTGATGAATGACACTGCATGCGAGTAGGCACGTAAGTTGGGGGTATAAAGAAGGTCCTCAACCTAGTGTTGGAGGTTGTTGATGGTGGATAATGGTGAAAGGGCCTATAGAATGGATGGGTGAGCGAATCCCTAAATAGGTTAAGGTCATTGCAAGCCTCACTGAAGGTAAGTCACTACCCACGCTCATCCATTTTTGATAAGATCACACTTCTTCTGTAGAGTCAATTCAAGTATCCTTGAATGGTCAAAGTGTGATTTTGATAAGGGATGTACATGGGTTAATTGTTCAAGGTGAAATCTTTTGGGAGTAAAGAGTCAACATGACATAATTGTGACTTGAAAATTATGTGTTAATTGACGAGTCATGAAAACACTTTGATGTCTAATGATTGATGGACTGATTCATGATGATTGTGTATGATTGTAGAACCTATATGTAATGGTTAATGACTAATGATTATTATGGGATGCCCAGTTATCACTACTAGAAAGAATGATTTTAACATTACTACTCTAACATCGGTTTTTTATAAAATCGATGTTAACAAAAGGGCGGTGACATTTTGTAAATAAACTGATTTTGTTAACATCGATTTTTGAAAAGTCGATGTCAACATCGCCACGTAGCAACAAGAATTTTATTTCTCGTTAAAAGGGCTACGTCCCTTATTCTGTAATCAAGTTTTTAGATTCAGAGAGTTTCTCCTTAAGTGTACCTCTGAGTTCAATCTTGTGATTTTCAATCTTTGATAAATAAAATCTTGTTTTCTCATTTGCATGTTCTTATTTTGTAACTAAATAATTTTCTTCTCATCCATTCCCTCTCATCCCGACGGCTTGCCACGCTTGAGAGTTGTAATTTGTTTTTATGCTTTAAATTTATAATTAATTTTGCATCTGGTGCTTATGTGAATTCTGTATTCTATTCATGCTTTCCATTGATGCTTTGTCTGTCTTAGTCCCTTTTGAAAATATAATGAACACTTATGCAAATAACCAAGAGGGGGGTGAATTGGTTTTACCTCAGAGTTTTTAAAATTTCCTTTCAAAATATGTAACAGCGAAAGACTTTTAAAAGGATTGTATCTTTAAAAACCAATTAGGAAAACTATTTCTTTTATCAATCAAACCACTCTTGTGCTGTTGTAACATCCTTCCAATTAATATATTATGCCTAGGTCATAATAAGTAACTAGAAGATGTTAACTTTTCTAACGTAAAATTTTTAACCAAAATCGATTGAGAATAACTTATCTCAATCTTAGAAAATTACGCTTATATAGAGCCTGTAGAGACTTTTTGGTTTCTTTAATAAATTACAACTTAGTAATAACTTATAAATAATATTCCCTACAATAATAGTAATGTCTGTATATTACAAAGCATATAACAAAATACTACAAGTCCGCAACATTAAAAGAAATCTTCCAACTTGTGCTCACTTTGTAGTTCCTCCTTTTGATTTACCTGTCTGAAATGACACGGGAACATACTAAAACAGTGAGAATTCCAAAGAATTTCCAGTAGGTGAAAATTTACTTATCATATAGTGTCATCGTCATCATTCCAGCTACTTCGATTTATTAAGAAAACATGTGAACAATTATAGTTATTTTTTAATTTCATAAACATATAACCCGAAGTAGATTCATAAAATAATCTCATACTTTATCATTAATGCAAGCATCATTTTCAATCATTTCAATGCATAGCTTACCCTTGTTATTTTCTTCTTTAATACCCTAAACTAGACAATGAGCTCATTATTAGACTTAGGTTGCTCCTGCAGGGTCGTGCTCAGCTTAACTGTATCACCCTTTGGGGTCGCATAGGGTCGTGCTCAGCTTAACTGTATCACCCTTGGGTCAATATGTCTTTCCCGTAGGGTCGTGCTCGGCTTAACCGTATCACCCATTGGTTACCATCAGGGTCATGCTCAGCTTAACTGTATCACCCTTCAGGTATTATCTTTCTTTAGTCTTTCCCTCAGGGTCGTGCTCGGCTTAACCGTATCACCCTTCAGGTCTTATCCTTTTATCTTTCTTAGTGCACATGACATGCTCAATGACATGCAAAGCTACATAACTCATGTCATACAATTATGTCACAAAACATCAAGATTTCATCATCACAAAAGAAAATCATAACAACAAGATTTCTTACTACATATGATTCGGTTCTTCCTATAATCTATACTCATATAGCAGTCATTAAATTCTCATCTTTTAGTATGTTAAACTAAACTTCCTAAGCTTTCTAAAAAGGTATCACATGCCTCAATTGGAGTTATAAAACTCTGGATATAATAATATTTTAAAAATAGAACTTCAAATCTGTCAGCAGTCTCAAAATTCAACACTCACATCTCCTAGTGTTTTCACGATTTCAAGTAGCAAAAATTCTAGTTTTAGATGAAATTTTTATGTTATAGTTAAAATTTAGATCTTTAATTCCATAAATCATACACCTTATTTGAGTAATAAATGAGAGAGAAATAAAATTTGTAAAACGGATGGCAGAAGCTGTTTGGGTGTGGACAGTTTCAGGCACCATGAGCTAAAATAATTTCTGGGCAAGATTCACTACTTAGTTTGGTCCCATATTTTAGGACAACATAGAGGACATCCTAATCTTTAAAATGAGTGGTCAAACATCTCGTTTGGTTAAGTATAGAGGGAGATAGGGAAATTTCAAAATAGTCCAAAATTCTGCTTACAGCCATACGAATAATCTCAAGAATCAAATGATAAATAATCCTAACTTTCACCTACCTCAAACAAGTTTGTGTCCAATTCCTTCAAGTATTTGGCTGCACCTCAAGGTCTTGAAAGAATGAAAGGCTTGTCTAGTATTTGATGCTTTGGAAAGGTGAAGAAGGCAATAGAAGTGAAGGACTATGGTTTCTATATCAAGAAGGAAGTGAGAAAGCAAAGTGAAGAGAGAAAATGCAATTGGCCATAAGTTTGAGGAGAATAGCATGGCTTGTGCAGAATTTTAATTCAATGGGGTATTTATACGAAAAGATTTAGTTAGGATGTAAAGAAATTAGTTAGGATGTAACTTAGTTAGTCTTTGGTTTGGTTCTAAAGTAACTAAGTAATCATGACCTTAAGATATTTTAATTTTATGCAGAAGCAAGATTCCTTTGAGCTTGGCTGGCCTATGCACGTGGAATGGAGTTTTCAAGAAGCCAAATCTGATTTTTCCTAAGCTTGGTTGCAAAATTATCTTTTATACAAAGTTCTAGAGCTTACACGTTAACCTACACATGTTTTCACGTCCATTTTGCTGAAAAATCTCACGTATAAGCTTGCTTGGTCTTATGTTTTTGTTTCTTTTAATTTGTATCTATTGTACTTCATGTGTCTTTCAATTCATATACTAGTTATGTATGTGACATACATTTAAAATCTTAAGCCTTTGCCCAAAATCTTAAACAGCTAGGATTGGTTCTTTTCTTAAATTAACTAATCACAACTAAATATATTCTAAGCACTTCTAAACCTGTCACTTGAATCCATTAACTTCTATCATATCTTTCTTGTATCACACTACCATCACAGGTATTTCTCATGTGATAATTTTCATCATTATATTATCACATGGTCTAAAACTATAGCTCATGATAGCTTTAGATATTTATGCAATTTTCTTTCATTTTTATTGTAAGGTTTGTTTACTTGCATTTATTATATTGAGTAGAAAAATTTAGAGAATTATCTTTTGACTTACCTAATCATAAATTTTTGGCCAATCTAGGTACTCCTAGTTTTCTTGTGATATTTATCAGTTACTAAGGGTAATTTGGTAATTTGTCATCCTAGGGGTACTTTTGTAATTTCTTCAAGTCTCTACAAAATATCTAAGACAAATATCTAAGGGTACTTTGATAGTTTGTTACTCATTTCAGGGGTATTATTGTACTTCTATTTCAAAATATCTAATCAAAATATCCAGGGGCATTTTGGTAATTTGTCACTTACTCCAGGGGCATTTTTGTAATTTATACTTCAAGGGTAATATGGTAATTCTTATATCAAGGGAAAGGGTAATATGGTCATTCTCCTTTAAGCATTTTTTTAATTTCTCTTTTTATCTCTAACTAACATATTTAAATTTTTGGGATGTTACAGCTGTGACCAATGTTGTAAGATGAACAAAGCTTGTACTTCAAGAATATAATGAAATATTAACACAAATCTTAAATCACACAAGATTTATACTGGTTCACCTCTCAACCCCGGAGGCTACATCCAGTTTTTCTTCCAACCAAAACTTTGTCAGAGTTCCACTATAACAAATATCAGTTCTTTACAAGCTTACAATGATCTCTCTTACCCACCCAAGGTAAAATTCAAAATCTACTTCCTATAGACTTTTCAAAAGACCAAGAACCAGAGATCTCCTCTCTGTTCTTTCCTCTAGAAAACCTTTCTAGAAAAAGTTTTAAAGAATGTAAATGTTATATGGACAAACACTCAAATACAAAACAAATATCAAACAAAAATCAAGCTTAAGGTTCAAGAAAGATATCACATTTTAATCCTCAGCTAATTCAATGAAATGAATGATTCAAACAAACTAAGAATGTATGCAATTGATGATCAATACTCTTTCTGATGATTTCTTTAATCAATAGCTTGAGCACCTCTTTCAAACCATGTGGATTATGACACACATCACATGTAACTCTCCATGACACCTTGAATCTTTGATTTTATCTCTAAACTTAACCTTGGTGATTTTGAGAACTATAGAAAGTATTTTTCTCAAGGTTTGCACGAGTCTATTCTTTTCCACTTATTATTCAAACATAAACCAGACTGTTCTATTTATAAAAAAAAGATTTAACTAACTGTAATCGATTATTTCGTTAATGTAATCGATTATTTTAACTATGGTAATCGATTATTTTAACCAGATAATCGATTAAAGTATTCATCAGGAATCTGGAAATTTGTCACGAACAAAATAATAGATTAAATCATCTTGTAATCGATAATTCCAGATGAACTTAGTTTTCTAATACACTTGAGTAATCGATTAAGCTCATTTTTAATCGATTAACATAGACCAGGCTAAAAACACATTAATGCATATTTAATCGATTACGAACATCTGGTAATCGATTAAACTAGATAAAAATGCTTTGTAAAAATGCAGAAGCTTATGTAATCGATTATTCCACTACATAATCGATTATCACATAAAGTTTCTAAATCTGTTTTAAGCTTATTTAGTCGATTAAGAGTTAGTGGTAATCGATTAAAATGTTCATAAGGCATTTTCCAGAAAGCCTACACATGCTGTAGTCGATTAAATGATTCATATAATCGATTAAAAGAGTGATAAATTGTTTTATAAAGTTCTTAGCTGCCTTAATGAATTTCTATTAATTTTCTTATTACCACATGATTAGTTCTGATTAAATGTATGTATGAATGCATGAATTAATCAAACCTAATGAGGATTATAAAGCTTTAACAACTGAACCAAGCTTAAAAAAGAAATTACAAATGTCATCAATTGAGTGGACATGTGAAACATCAAAACTTGTATTCTTCAATCTTCTTGATTCCATGACTTCAGCTTCCTCAAAGCTAACACCTTTCCCCTAGTCCCGCTTCGACCCGTATGTATGGCATACATAGATGCTGAAAATAACAGAATGCAGAAATGACAAATAACAGAATGTAAATGACCGACAAGAATATTCCTAAAATCCTAGCCAACTAACACTAAAGTGCCAACACAACATTCCTCCTAACAGAATTGGTTTGGCCTTCCTCAGACATAATCTTTTATATGCTTTGGTGGCATGATCTTCCTTTTGGGCCATTTATTAATGTCCCTGGTAGTATCCTGTTGGGTCATGGTTCCTTTCCTATCAATATCTGTGTCTATTTCACTGGTTGCGGGTCTGTAACAGCTGAAGTGTGGATGATGAAGGAATTATCATCAATTATTTTTTGATTTGAATAAAATTTTATAAATTTTAATGGGGGATGCATAAAAAATAATTTAACCCTGTAATATTGTTCCTATCTCAAGCTCGCTCTCTATCTTTTGTAACAACTTCAGAACGGGCTAGTACTAAGAGAAGGCGGCAGCTTCCTAAAACTAAAAGAAAACGGAATCTTAATATCAACTGAGTTTTTTTTTTTACTTAACTTAAAAACTGAATATATTACTAGTATTGTAAACGTCCAGGACTTGTTCTAGTTTGTTCGAAGAACTGATGAGAGTTCATGAAGTACTTTAAAATTATATACGCTCTGATGCATGAGGGGTAAAGAACAAAATTGCAGCTTATGGTTTGCACCTGTTTGACCAGCTGTAGCATTGCTGATATTGTCTTGCGGTTTTAATGTGCTCAAGCATGAGCTTCCTGTGCACAATTGGAGTCTACAAGCATACCAAAAGCAAAAAAGAATATGCATGTCAGGTCTCCTAAACTTCTTTTAGGAAGTTGTAATCAGTTAGCTCAACTTCTTTTAACTAAAATATTTAAATAAAATTTAATAAAAAAATATTTTTAAAATTATATAGCATATATAATAATTATGTAAATTTAGTTGATAGATTTAAATTATTATAATAGATTAAAAAATAAAAATAAAATCGTAAAATCGAACCGAACCAAACCGTAAAATATTGGTTTGGTTTTGTTCGAATTTGATGTTATATTTAAACCGAATTGCATCTTTATTTTATGTTTAGTTCGGATGACTTTTTGTCTAAAAACTAAATCAAGTTGCACCACGAACACTTCTAGTCAATACCAACAACAATAAAATTTATAATAAGAGGAAAATCGGTCGACTTAAGAAATCATGAGGGTTTGTAAATAGTTTTCATACTACCCCTTTTCCATAAATAGTTTTTATTTTTACCTATTTTAGTAAAAAAGTCGATTTTCAGGGTACACTGATGAATGGGCTGAAATTGAAGATGAAACCAAAAAAGTGGTTTGAACATAGTAAGTTACCTTCCATTTATGCTCTGCTTATAGTTTATATGGAATTGTATTTTTAACTTTCCAATGCACAATTCTTGCAGTGGTTACATGCCTACAAACTACAGAGTATGTTGTACGTGGTTCATTACTCTTTGAAATCAGTTGTGTTTAGTTTTGGTGTAATTGTAATTGAGAAAGTCAGTGAGAAGAAAAATAGGAAGTTTTCTGACCCAGAACATTCTCTCAATCTTCTGGGACATCTAAGCACAATAACCTTTCACTTTATTATCTAGTTGAATTGTCTCACATCAGAATGCATTCAAAGTGAATAACTACTTTATTTTTTATGACTTTAGGCATGGAGACTCTGGACTGAATAACAGGCTGTTGGAACTGATAGATAAACACTTACCATGAATCTTTTTTAAGTCTTAAGATGCATACATGTTGGTTTGTTATGTGTACAACAAAAACAAGAAGACAGGCCTGACATGTCGCTGATGCTGAATGGTGAGAAATTATTGCCTCAGCCCAAGGCTCCAGGATTTTATACTGGAAGGGGTTTACCTGAATCAGTATCATCATCAAGAATGCGCAATCTGTTATCCACAAATGAGCTGTCTATTACAATTTTTTAGGCAAGATAAAATATGAAGAGGCAAGAAAATAATGTAGCTTCCATTTCCAATACATATTGTTGATAAAAAAGTAGGACAGAACTTGTGAACAGCAATATCTAATTTTTCTGCATATCTATTACTTACATGATCTTGTTCAACTGAAATCAAGGGTATCTAATTTCTGTACCATTTATCAGTGTGATGCTATTTTCTGTTGACACCTATGACACCTATGACACCTATCCCCCTAATACAGCCTTGCTGAGAAAACCTTCTACCAATGAGCATACAGATCCCAGTTCTTGGGTCTGCGCCTGTCCCGTTTGGTCCTTGAACTTGGGTCCTCATGTTCAGTTTCTCTTCCTTCTGCACGGCCTTCTTGATTGGGCACTTCTTCAAAGCACAGCTTCCTAACAACCCTACAGAACTAAATTTTTATAGTTCATTGAATAGACTGGAAAAATTAATCAACATCAAAGTTCAATTTCTCTTCCATCTCACAACAAATCTAAAGAACAGATTTATGTTTCACACCAAAAGTCAAAGGGAGTCAATAACCAATTGATCTTTGTGAAAGTCAGCCTACGATGTCAAGTGGAAGTAACGAATTTCCTATGCTAGCCTTTGAATTTATATGAAATGCTTAATCTTGCTTGGAGATCTGCATATTCAACATAAACATGATATAATATATTTAAGATTTTATGGTGCAACAAATTAAAACCATAAATATAGGAATTGCAATTGAAGATCTTGAATTCTGATTAATCCATACGTACCTCTATTGAAAAGCTTTTTTATAGTAGTATTTAGGTCACCTTCCCAGTACATCTGATCTCCTTGCTGAGTCAAATATATCTTTCTAAGGATTGATGCCCTTAAGATTCCCTGAGAGAAAGTCTCCATTGCAGGGCACTCGACAGTATATAATTTATTCAACAATGGAAATCTGAGGTTGTGATTTCCAGTACAAAACCATCTTAGTTCTGGCAAATTAAAAAATCTTATGGACACTAATTTTGGGAAAACAAACCCAAGAGCTGCCTCTACCCCTCCTTGGTCATTTGCAATAATTTCCTCTACCCCACAATCACTTATCTCAAGGAATTGGAGATGCACAAGGTCTTTGGCCACAAACAGTGGAAAAACATGTTTTAGACTTTGACATTTAGCAGCTTTTACCAAAAACAGGTCTTGAAATTGGATATTTCCTTGAGGATCCTTATTCCACAAATGCTTTAGCTTTGGTAAATTGCCCAAAGACATAGTTCTCAGTGGAATATTCAGCCTTCCTTGACTGCTACCCCCTTGCCCTGTGTTTATACCATCAATTTCATATACAACTTCCAGTGCCATACAGTTCCATAAATTCAGTGATTCCAGGCTTTGTAATTTGTCTAGCACATGACATGGGAACACATTCAAGAGATTGTTACAGGATGTAATTTCCATCTTTTTCAATTTACAGAAGGAGTTTTCAGTGAGTTGGTCGGGCCATATTGACTTCAAGTTGTCCATGTGAGAAATCACAAATGTCTCCAAGTTGGGGAAAATCGGAACCTATATCACACAGTTGATAACATGGTTGAGGTTCACAATAGAATGCTAACAATAAGTCTAACATAACAAAGAGAAACTTGAAGTAATTTGAAATGCTCACCAGTTCAGTTGGAGCAGATATTCTGAAATGATGATGGTGACTTGAGTTTTCATCTGACACAAATATCTGCTCCACGGATTTGCATGAACTAATTAAAAGATGTTGAAGCTTTACAAGTTTTCTAGCCACAGAGTATGAGAAAATATTTGTCAACCGTTCACATCCATCCACAGTCAAAGAGGTCAAATTTTGAAAGTAAGAAAGTTGGTGATTCCATATCTTATGGATATTGATTGAGTACAGCTTCAAGGTATCCAAGTTTGGAAATTCAACCTGTCAACATTATCCTAGTTAGATTATCACTAACAAAAGAAAGCTTTTCATTACTTTTCTAACTAATGCTAGTAAAAAAGGCTAGATAAAGGCAAATGATTTAGTTGCTCTTGTTGGTAAGTAAACCCTCATGTTACACGATCACTATGTTTGAGAGACAATTTTTATTTTCCTATCAATCAATTCAATTGTGTTTCTTTACAGTCTTCGAATTTAATGGTAT
Source organism: Glycine tomentella (assembly GCA_007407185.1). Taxonomy (NCBI): domain Eukaryota; kingdom Viridiplantae; phylum Streptophyta; class Magnoliopsida; order Fabales; family Fabaceae; genus Glycine; species Glycine tomentella. Next base: position 87,548 of record PYAF01002383.1, read on the forward strand.
CCATATCAGCTTTCAGGTGCACTATAATTGCTATAAACCAAGATACTCAATTAATAAAGAACAATAATTCATATTTGTACCTTGTCATTGAAAAGTTGACTGGAGAAACCATTGCCATTTTCAGTAGCCTCAATAGATGACTCAGGATAGAGACTAACAAGTGAAGGTAAGCATTCTAGAGTAAGGGAATTAAAGTTGATGAGTCTGATCTTATCAGTTTGTCCAGCATCAGCATCCTTTTGTCTTTGCTCGGCTATGATATTGGTCATAAACTTGCATTCAGAAATCTCAATCTCAACAAGTTCAGAAAGTTTAACCATGGAATGCGAGAAAAGAAACTCCATCCTATCACAATCCTTTACTTTGATAACTTGCAGTTTGGTAAAGGCCTGTGCTGGAAGTGGATCACTGCATATTCTCTCCATGTTAACCAAGTTGTGAAGGATCAATGATTCCAACTTTGGGAAGGCATGATCACGATAAGCCCACTCTGTTGAACCAATAATGCTCTCCATTTGAGCACAGTTTAGGATGTTAAGATGCTTCAATCGCGAAAACCCTTCATCATTCAATTCATAAAGTACTTCCCGGATTCAGCATTTGCCATCAGCATCTTTATCCCGTAATCCATTAGAATGCTTGGATCCGCACCCAAATTGAGCTTAAGAAGTCTTGAAGTTACGTAATTGCCAGACTCCACCCCAGACCATATCCATCCATCCCCAATGAAAATCTTGTAGCTTTCTAGTCTCCCAAAGCCAAGATAGTCTCTCGGAAAATCTAAAGTATCTTCTATCTGCACGTTCAAAGTTGTTAGTTGATTCAAATGCCTTATCTCACTTAAACATGAATCAATGCTTTGGCTTTTGCTTCTCTTGACCTCCTCTTGAACATTACAGTTTCCCATGTAGAGCTATTCCAAGCTTGTCAAGCTTGATATCATGTTGCGAGGAATCACTCCTAGTGTTGAGCAATCAGTCAAATCTAGCAACCGTAGATTACTCAATCCTCCAATTTCTGCAGGGAGCTCTGCAGGGAGCTCTCTAAGCTCAGATTTTTCAAGGTTGAGACTCTCTAGACTTGTGATTTCCCCAACAATCGCTATGTCTTCCAAAATGCATTTACACAGATACAATGCTTGGAGGTTTGTCAAGAGACTGAGAGATGCAGGAAGGGAAGGAGTACAATTTAGACCTCCTAAATTCAGCACCTTCAGTTCTTGCATCTGAACAAAGAAATTATCAGGTATTTTCAAATAGTTACCTTGACTATTAAGTTGGAGTATCTTTAATTTGGGACATTCTAACATCTCAGGAAGTTCACGGATAAAACACCAGTCCAAGAAAATATGATGACAAGTTCTAAGTAGATCCATTCTGGGCCATTATTTCAATTCCTTGTTTCTCTGCACAGTAAAGAAAGGTTTATCCCTGGATGAAATGGATGCAGCTACATGTCGAACCACGTCAAGCGCCACCACCGAATCTCTTTCCCCTTCATCAAGTAACAAAGAAGCAGCTCTCAGGTTGTCTATCAATTTGTAAAGCCTGTTTCTCCCATCTGCCAATGTATCAACATGTTTGTGCAATCCCAGGCACCAACCAAACACCAATAAATCTCTTGTGGTACAACCATTTCCCATGGATCCCAAAAGGAGGAAGAAAGTTTTCAGTTCATGACTTTCCAAATGGTCTTAGCTCAATAGCAGAACGTACGGGAGAATAAAAACACCCTTCAAGTTCAAAACTTGTTACCTGCTCAAGTGCATCCTTCCAAGCATATAAATCCTGGTTCTTCATTGCCTCCACCACTGCCACTATCAAAAGCGGCAAACCATCACAGCTTTTCGCTACATTTTCGGTCACTGGCTGAACGCAGGGATCCTTAACCGAATCCCCTCCCCTCTTTTCAAACAACTCCCAACTCTCATCCTCGGACAAAACCTCAAGCCTATAAACCTTGTCCACCTCAAAGTTAGTATTCAACACATTAAGATCTCTAGATGTGACCAACAACTGGCATTTGCAGCCTCTATTGTTCTCACCAAAAGGAAAACCAACTTGAGTCAACTCAAGCTTCCCCCACACATCATCCAATATCACAAGAATCCTCTGGCGCAGCCTACTCGCCCGTCCAAGCTCTGTCAGCTCATCAAACTTCAATCCCAACCCATCAGCAATCTCGGCCCTAATCGTTCCAACATCCGGAGAATTAGTCACGGTGGCCATCACCACGGCATCAAACAAACCATCTTTCTCGGCCTGCCACGCCAATTCCTTCACCAACGCCGTCTTCCCCACGCCAGCCATCCCATAAAGTCCAACAATGTCCACCCTGCCATCCTCCAGCACCTGCATAATTTCATTCAACATCACTGTTCTAGACTCCAACACCACATACTCCCTAGCAGCAGGACTAACATTGCATCTCAATGCATATCGGTACGAAACCCGGTCGAAAGTCTCCTTTCTCATCTCCCTCACAAGGTCCACCAAATTCTTAGCTTTCTGGCTCTTCATGTACCTCGAATACACGTCCAGGCATCCGACTCTCTCGCGGTCCTCGCCGCGAAGAAATGCTTGCCCCTCCCCCACTGCTGCCCGCACTCTCCCAAACCAGTCAAGCACAGTGTCCTCAATCTCCTCGCCACCTCTCTTTGCAGTCTCAACTGTGTGCCTCACTTCCTTCTCCTCATGCTGCAGCCTCTGAATCTCTGTTTCTAGCTGATCCAGGTAAGTGCTGTACATCAACACGTATGTGAGATGCTTCAGCAGAGGTGCAGCCACGTTTGATGCCACGCTTGCCAAAGCATCCATGGTCGATTGTGTTTATCTGCCAAAGCATAGAAAAAAACTAAGACTATGACTTCTCACTCATACTCTGTTTCAGTTTATGCTTGATAACAATGGCTTATTGATGTTCTGTTCTCAATACAGCATGCGTCTACTAATATTGAGACTCAACCGAAGCAAGCAAGTAAACAATTAGTTATTATTTATATATATATATATGGATTTGTTTTAGACTTTCAAGAAACAATTAGTTATTATATATATATATATATATATATATATATATATATTCTATTATTGGTTAATTTAGTACAGTGATAACAAAAATTTGGTAGTTGGGATGGCCTAAAGGCCAGTACAATGATAATTAAGGTGAACTATTAGGTCGATAAAGTTCGAATTTTGCTAGAGGAAAAATTATCTTTATTTTTTTGCAAGACTTAGTTTTCGTTACTATTTTGCTTAAGAATTAGTATTAGTTTTAATTAAATAAATCATCTATTAATGTATCAATTCTTATTAAATTTAACTTTAAAAAGATTTTTTTAATTGGCGATCACTCTCTCAATTCATTATTTTCACACATTATGTAACACCCGACAGGGCATGCCCCAGCTGTCTTCGGCTATTGTCTTCTAATATAATTACAAAGTGGTAGCAAGCAGCTCTTTAAACAGCTGGTTTGAGAAAAATAGAACCCAAGTGGTCTAAGCCCCGGAACGGACCCCAACCGAAAGAAAGGCGCTAGACGGACGGCAAGCGAGCCAAGCCTAAGGAGCAGCTTCACCTTCTCTCCCCCCCCCCCCCAACTGTTCCCACTATCTTCCTAATTCTCACCTCTTGATTTTTTTGACTTTCTTTAAAAAAAGATTGGAAGAAGAGATGGCATTGATAAGAACCTTATAGGGTTGGCTCCGGTCCCTATTCTAGCAGCTGATCTGCGACACAAGCAAGTAAGCAGCAATCTCACCCCCCGAGCTTACTCCTTATAGCAGCGGATGTGCGATACAGGTCTTCATATATTAGATTAGAACTGACCTTCCTCTCAATCCGAATCGGCTAGCTCGTGCTATCAATATATCATCACTCCAACATCTTAATGTGTATTTTAGAGAGATTGCCCTCAGCTCTGGCTGAGGATGAGCGCCGAAGACTCAAAAGCTCACGCGCGATCTACTGATCAAATAGAGCATCATCACGTTCGGAGACAGGCTTTCTCCCCAAGGCATATTATTGCTTGTTCGCCATTTTATGATGATTTGAGCATTTATTGAACATATTTTATATATATTATTAATCAATAGAATTTTCTGATCTTAAGGATATACAATTTTAGAAAAAATTTGATTGTTTCCCGGACAGCGTCGGTACACGTTGTATAAGTTAGAAATTTCAAACTGAAACAGAATAAGGTGAGACAGGACTCATATGATAGAGAATAATTTGTAAAGTTAGAAAGTATACAGCTGTGACAGAAAAACCTTATAATAGAATTTCTATGAATTTTATACGGTAATAACTTTGAAACTTTATTCATGGGAATTCAGGTATCAGAAAAATATGAAAAAATGATAAATAGAATCTGTGGATTTTTCTCTTGATTGTAGGATGTACAGACTTATTTAATAAAATGGTTTAGTAATCTTGATGGTCAGAAGTAGAACGGACCAATCAGAATTAAGATAGAGCAATCTTGTACGTAAAGCCTGTGTAACACTTTGTATAGACTGTTTGTGAGCTATTTGTACTATAAATGAAGTCAGTTTCTAGAAATCTCTAGAGTTCTATTATTTAATCTTATCCTTTAGGCAGAAGAGTTCGAATTGAACTTTATTTCCTCCTATGAATGTCATGTGTGAAGACAACTTGAAATTGAATTCTTCCTTTTCATGAAAGATGACATATGGACACAAGGAGAACCACACAATTTTCTCCTCTTTAAAGGAAACCAAAACGTGGTGTAGAAGGAGGAGGGGAAGATAAAAATCTCCCCCCTTGGCCATAGTACCCACGTGAAGAGAGGAAAGGAGGGATAAGGTGGTTTTGTCCTATTCAAAATTGATAAGTCATGATGAGTAGAAAAATATCTTAAGGTTCATGAATTAAAGTGATAAGGTGCAATCATGAAAGCTTAAGAAATATCTATCCACTTGTAAGCCACCATTAATGAAGGGATAAGAAGCCATCATAACCTTGAAAGATATTTGTACAAGATGGCATGAAAGGAAGAAAAATCTTCTCTCCTTTCCCCTTGATGGCCACGTGAGT
>PYAF01002383.1:95941-128972 GCA_007407185.1 Glycine tomentella
TCACTTACTTATCTTTTGCTATATTAATATTTATGTATTTTTATATAAAAAAATATACTAACACATACAATCATAAAAAGTTATTGTACTTATATGAACATGTTATTTTATTTGTAAATATTTAATATATATTATGCTTACTATTATATAAAATATTATCATCATATTAATTAAATGATTAATTTGTATAATTACTTATTTCTTATTATTTTTTATAATTTTATGTTATTATTGTTTAATTTTACTCACTTTCTTTTTGTTGATTTAATTTATGTATCTAACTTCATACAAAAAAATTTAATGTAGATTCATATTTATCCGATAATATAATTTATTACATAAACATATAATAAATTTAATTTAATTAATTTAATAATTATATTTTTATTTGTTGAATTATTTTTATGAAAGTCTATTTTTTTTGAGTTAAATCATAAAAAGCACTGCACTTTTATTCACATGTTATTTCATTTTTTTGAAATATTAATATATATTACGCTTAATATTAAATAAAATATATTATTATTATAATAATTGAATAAAAAAATTTCAAAATTACTTATTAATTTATATAATTTAATATTATTATTGAATGAATTCATTAACTTTCGTTTTGTTGATTTAATGTATCCATTAAGCTTCATACCCAAAAATTTAACGTTGATTAATACTTATGTGATAAAGTAATTTTTACATAAATATATAATAGATTAATTAAATTTTTTCAAATATATATTTGTACTTTGTTGAATGATTTTTATTTATGAGATTAAAATATTTATACTAAAAAGTAATTACTTAATAATATGTGTATTACAAAATAATATTTGATTATGTGATTAATAAATTCAAATACAAAAGTTAGGTGATTAATATTTATATATTAATATAATATTTTTATATAAATATATAATAAGATATATTAAAAATAATTTATTAAATGTATTTCTATCACATAATATTTTAAAATTGATTTGTTAATAATATCGTAAATTAAATTAGTTTTAATTTTTTTTTGATAGAGGTCCTAAATTTTATTCACATATATAATCATGTTTGAGTTAGGTAAGACTAATTTGGATTATAAAACATTTTTGTAAGTATTGAATTGAACTACATACCAAGGACTCAACATATTTGTAAAATAATTAAATTATTTTATCGTTTTATTTAAATTTTAAAATTTAAATTTAATAAAATTTAAACCATTTTTTAAATTTTCATTCTAAATAAAATTTTCATATAATTTTATAAATACTTTAAATAAAATTAAAAATGACCTATGTGAATGCATGTAATTTATATATCCGCCAAGTTAATATTGTTTGCATTAAATATGATTTACGGGAGCCAACTTGATCCACACTATTATGAACAACAAAGTTCTACCTTGAAGTATTTAACACAAATTCATATTAAATAGTCAAAACCATTTATTTTTCCTTCGAAATCTAAAAAAATATTTTTACTTATAAATCCTATAAAATAATTTTAAATAGTTTCATACATAATTTTTTTACTAAAAATTTATTTAATCATAATTAGTTAGCATATTGATAAAAATAATGTTTTGAGTCTATTTTTAATAAATTCTATGCAAAAATTTTGTTGATTAATATTTGTATAATAAGTTTATTTTTTTACATATATATGTAACAAATATATATACTAAAATTTTAAAATAGTTGTAAATTACTTACTCAATAATATCATAAATTATTTTACTACTTTTTATAATAGAGACTATAAGTATTATTTACAAGAGATGATCTTACTTAACTAATTTTGGGTGAAACACTGTGGATGACAAAACTTTTTTTTATGAATATTTAACACAATTGCATATTAAAGATTGAACAATATTATAATAGAGACTATAAGTATTATTATTTTTTTTATAAATAATTAATATAATTGCATATATATTGAAGATTCAACAATATTATAAAATTTCAAAATTCATATACTATTCTATTATCTATATAAGAAACTTTTAGTCTAGCCAATTTATATAAACAACTTTTCTTATTTTTTTGACAAGTGTCTAAATTGGAGTAATTTTTTGTCATTTTACTCTAGATCCACCAAACCTTTTTCTCTTTATTCCTTTTCACACAACTCATTAGATTTACGTTATTTAATTTCATTTAGATTCATGTTTTTTTTTATATCTTAAAATTTTGAATAAAAAAAGTTCTCCATATTGCGGGACAACGACATTAATTTTAATGTTTGTGAATATATAGATTTCAACTATATAATTTAAATGTTTATTTTTTTAATAAGAAATGTTTAATTTTTTTAATAAATTTTATTATTTTTAAGGAAATAATTATATACACATGTCATTTTAAAACATATATGAAAATCAACACAATTAGGGATGTTTACTTGTTGGATTTGGCTAAATTCCTTCAAATTTTAGGGGTGAGCTGGATTAGATTTGTGCAGATATATTGACAAACTTGATTCAAACAAACTCAATCATTAACAAGTTGCGTCGAATAAGATTAATCGAATCAAAATATTTTAAAATTAATTTTAATTTTGTAAAAATTATTTTTTAAAAAGAAATTATTTATTTTTGATAAAACTTTGCAAATATATAATGACTAAGTGTCATTCAAAGAGATCAAATTCTGAAAATATTTGATTAATAAAATAAATTATTTCAATACTAATACAATATTTTCATATTAGACAAACATAAAATGCTGTGTTGTGTTAGCATGAGAAAATATAAACAAACACAAGACGAAAAATGAAAACAATAGCTAAAATATGGAAAATTTATGATTGGTTTAATTTAATAATTTATAATTTATATTAGCAAAAAAAACTATAGTGTTTTGTATTTAATAACTTAATTTTTATATAATATATTTAACTAATTAGATGTCACGTCGTGTTAGATGAGATGAGGGTCATAAACCATAATACGTTACTCAAACTGTATAATGAACAGGTTGATTGAATCGGATCAAGTTTGATCTTATTTATAGAAAAAAACTAAATCGAACTAATTAGATTTGCAATTTTTTTTTATATCTTAAAAAATTTTAAATACAAAAAGGTTCTCAACATTATGAGACGGGGACGTCAATTTTAATGTTTGTAAATATACTTAGATTTTCCCTATATTGCTTTAATGTTTATTTTTCAATAAAAATATTTAATTTTTTTTCAAAAGTTTCATTATTTATTTTTTTAAAATAATTATATACACAAGTCATTTTAAAATATATATGAAAATAAATACAATTAGAGATTTTTATGGGTCTAAGTTTGTTATCCAATTAAAATTCTACAAGAGGATTAGTACTATTTTTTGACAAACTCGATCCAAACAGACCTGATTATATTTAAACAAGTTCTATTAATCGGTTCTCAACATTTTAAAACTAATTTTAATTTTGTAAAAAATATTTTTTAAAAAAACAATAATATGTTACTGTTAAAACTTTATAAATATATAAGACTAAATTGTCTTTAAAACGACCAAATTTTGATAATAATTAGATTAATAAAATAAATAATTTTAATGCTAATATAATATTTTTATTATAGATAAAAATAAAATATTGTATTAGTACGAGGAAATATAAATAAAATCAAGATAAAAATAAAAATAATAACTAAAAAAGGAAAATATTATGATTGGTTTAATTTAATAATTTAACAAATTATATTAACAATAAATTATAGTATTTTATAATTTATAATTTAATTTATATAAATAATAATTTTAATTAATTAAATGTTACATGTTGAATTGGATCGGATCAAAAGTTCATAAATCAGAATTGTTACTCAACCTTTACAATTACCAGATTGATAAAGTTTGACCTGATTTATAAAAAAAATGGAATCAATCTAATTGAGTCGATTTAATCCTGTTCAGACTTGTTATCCATACTCATAAACAATTCTAATGACATCCGTGCGTAAGCACGGGTAACTCACTAGTTGAGGTATAAATATATTTTTCTTCAAAAAAAAGTATAAATATATTTTGGTAAACATATGTAATTTTGATATTTACAATTATTGGGTTTTACGACAAAAAGCGTCAGGTTGCAGACATTGCCAGAAAAGATAAACTGGTCTTTTGTGCAGTTGTTCTTGTTCTATTATTCATTTCTCCACGTGAAACTTGTTCAACCATGCATACAGTGATTTCTTTTATCATTGACAACCTGTTCCTTAATTATTCCCTCCCTTTCTTTTTGAGTGCATTTTCAGAAATTTTTGTTTATAAAATTTATAATAATAATAATTATAATTGTTTTTAGTCAACTATATTCTTATCTAATTTTTAATTACTTTATATATGTATAATGAAAAAATAATTTATATTGGAGTAAAAATGAAAAAAGGTACAATAAGATTTTATACATGAAATTTTTTAAAATTACAAATAGGTAATTTTTTTAAAATTAACAAAATAAAATTTAAAATGATTTAATCTATGATATTTTCAATAAAAAATAGTAATAGAAGTTGCATTTCTCATAATGAAAGGAAACATAATAAAAATTTATTTAATTTTTTAAAATGATAACTTTATAAAAATCAAAAATATATTAAAATAAATCTTGAATAAATTTTCAGTAACTTTTTATCACTGTTATCTATTAAATATAATTGAAGCCCGTTTTTATCATTTCCCTGTTCTCCATTAAAAAATATAGAAGCCCCCCGTGTTATAAATTTTCAGAAATTTTTATCATTTCACTTGCATCTTATTTCAAGCCTTGCCTCTGACTCTCGTGTTCTCCACCTTCAATCACACCTACTGTTCTCTTCACCTAGTTCTCTCTCTAGAGTTGATTTTGAAAATTAGTTCTAAATAATTGATGTTGATAAAGATGTGAAAGTTTTGCTCATGTCATACGTTCTTCCACCAATAATGTATTAGGTGTGTCAATAGTTATGATTTCTACTTCCATTTAAAAAAGAGTACTATTTATTTTGGATGAAGTTTATGATACACCATTAAACTGGTGCAATGGTCAGTTTATGACTATTAAATTATAAATAGTGTTCGTTCTTATCAAGTTCATTAGTCAAGTAAGTAGTTCGATCTTTTCCTTTGTTTAGTGTTGATATAATTTTTGTGTCTTCTTCTTTAGTGTGCAGTGGGGGTACCTGCAAAAAGATTCCAATAATCAAATTAGTTAAGTCTGAGATGTTTGTGTGTATAAGAATGAGTAAAACGTATATTCTCTCTAGTTTGGCCGAGTATATGGATGAAGTGAGGGAGGAGGTTACTTCTCATTAACTGCTCCTCACTGGTTTATTCTATACTTTCGTTGTGGAGATTGTGTTTTGCCATGCTCGAGTATAGGGCATGTGTCTGAGTACTTACTGAGTTTATGACTTGTACGGTACACAAGCCTCCCAATCTCTGAGTTTAGTATGAACGAAAGAGATTAAGTGGAGTTCTCGATGTGTTTCCTTATACATCATTATATTTTCTGACAAAATAAGGCATTTCAAAATTTGCTAACCAACTCATGACGTGTCATGATGTTTGTGGTTCCATATGTCTTTCCTTTTGGGAAATGTCATAAATCCCAAACAGCGCTACCAAAACGAAGGGGTGTTGACTTTTATGGGCGCTTCTACTTCACTAACGTTTTGGGGGAGTCACATTGGTTGACATGTGCCTCATTGATGATGGTTGCGGCTCTTGATATTACTTTGTAATCAAAACTCTCCCAAAACAAAGAATTCTAATGATGAGACATCACTAAGAACAAATAGTTCTAAGGATGCGGCATTACTAATGGTTGAAGGGTTTTAATTTTTAGTTATAAAAAAGTTTGTCTTGTTCACTTTCTAGCCACCACTTTCCAGCATAACCACATTCCTTTCTATTTTACACTTTAGGTTTCCATTTCCATTCTCCAAAGATTTGTGTTGGTGTTTTGTTCTTTGTTGTATTTGCTCCTCATCTAGAATAGGTACATCCTCTTTGTTTCTTTACTTTTGCCTCTAAAAAACTCCCTTCATCCTCAATATATCTTCTCTTCTTTGTTATGGGAATGAATCTCCTAGTGTTCATCGAAAATCTATTTTAAGCAAAGGGTTAAAGGTATTGGGGAGTCTAACAGTGAGGATGATGTTTCCTCTTCTTCTACTTCTTCTCTTTCTGATAAAATCGAACAATTAGTGGAGGGTGTTAAAGTAGGTGTTGGGGTTGTTCATGTTGAGGAAAATGAAAATAAGAATATTTAGGAAAAGCAAATTGATGTTGGGATTAATGGGGATGAAGATGATGTTTGTATTGTTGAGCGAGTGAATAAAAAGAGGAAAAAATTCTAGTAAATCTCATAAGAGAAGGAAAAACAAAGGAAAGAAAATCTTGAAGAAAGTAAAAAAGTGAGGCGAAGTGGGAAGGAAAAATTTCCTCTTGTTACACTTCCTGGGTACGAGTGGGTATTTGGGAAGTCTATTCTTACCCTACTTGTTTTCAAACTCTTGAATCAATAGCCACCCTTAGGAACAAGGTCAACATGATTATCTCTAACCATCCCAAGTTATTAATCATAGAGCCTTGTACTTTGGATGAGTGTGTCCTTTTGAAAGCTTCTAAAGATGAGTCTAACTTCATATTTTTCTATGAAGATGTGTTTAAGGAGTTGCATGTTCAAGTTCACTTTCCGGATTTTGAATGTGAAATGTTGAGCACCATGAGTGTTGCTCCTAGCCAACTCCACCCTAATAGTTGGGCTTTCTCCGATCTTTCCTAACCCTGTATAGAAATCTAATCTTCATTCCTAATATAAATAAATTTATGTATTTCTATCAATTGAAGATGCACTACTACAATGGGGTCTTTTACAATGCACCTTCTAAGACGATTCCTAAAAAACCGTCTTAGAATGTGAGGCGGTGACAATTTTGTAAATAATAAAAGATGTACGATGACGGTTTTATAATAACTGTCTTAGAAGGTGAAGGTTCAAATACGATTTTAATAAAACCGTCTTATAATAAAGTGTACAAAAACGGTTTTGTTATAACCGTCTTAAAAATAAAGTATTAAAATTACATTCTCATTCTGAGTCTCCACTCTCATTCTTGTTCTCTCTCTCTATCTCTCTCTCTCTCTCTGTTCGTCAAAGGTAGAAGAAAATGACAGAGGTTTCGTTGCCGGAGGAGTAGGTGAACGAAGGTGCTAAACTCCTTCAACCACCATGAGTCGACGTCGACACCACCAAGCATTCTTCGTCCTCGTACCTGTCGCGAGGTGATCTCTTCTTCAAACCCCTTCCAGTTAGGGTTTTGATGACCACTGTAATTTATTTCCATTCCCTTTTCTATCCAATTTTTTCAATCTAGACTCGCTTGAATTTGTAGATTTTGAGAAACTCTATGCGATTTGCCATGTCAGTAGCGATGGCAGGGTCCACAATTACATCGATGATAAGGTTCGTTGCCAATCTCAGGGTTCGAGATTCAAATAATCTAAAAAAACCCTAACATTATTCTACTCAAGGTTTGTTTCCATTTTCAAACGTGATTTTTATTTCCTTTTTATTTTTTAGGGATTGAGGTTCTTTCAATTAAATATTTTGTGCATTTACATTTGTACACAATTTAAGGTTCTAACTTATTTGTATTTGTATGTCTACCTGTGTATATCTCTTTTTCCTTTTTTCTTTGTAATTTATTTGAAAGAAGCAACACCCTTGTCCTTTTTTACACAGGAGAGGGAAAATCTCTTCCTAATTGATGATATGGAGCAGTATGAAATACTTGAGCAAATTGGAAAAAGGTGCTTTTCGTTCTGGTCTTCTTGTAAAGCATAGGCATGAGAAGAAAAAGTTAGAATTGAACTTATGTTACCTTCTTTTTTCCCTTTCGGCTTCTATATCTATTCATTTGCGCCTTTCAACTTGTTAATTATATAGATATGTGCTAAAGAAGATCCGCCTTGCTCGCCAAACTGAGCGCTCTCGTAGGTCTGAACACTCGGAGGTTTGGGCTTAATTGCATTTTAAAAAATTGACTTACTAAATATCTTGTGTTGTTTTCTTTAATCTCGCTATCTGTGCTTGTGTTCTGCTACATGGTTCTTGCCTTCGGACTGCACTTTTTTTGTGAGGGTGTGTTCTAGAGGAATTTCATTTTCTAATTGGCTGAAAGAAGTTTCAAACCTCTATGAATTAGGATGTAAACCTCTATTCCTCAAAACATTTGATATCAAATATTTTGGTGTATGTTTCAGTATATTATTAATTTTTTTTTCTTCTTTTGATCTGTTTAGATGGAGCTCCTCTCCAAATTAAGAAATCCATTTATTGTGGAGTATAAAGATTCTTGGGTAGAAAAGGTATGTGACTCTTGAAATGTTACAAGCTGAGATTTTAAATGCAGAGAAAAGAGTAAATGGTAACTTTCTTGCTTCAGTGTGTCGTAGTCTGTTCATGTGATATTTTTATGCATATATGTTTCTGATGCATTTTTAATATGTAAATAGCTCCTAATCTGTTTGGGGCTGCTACCCCTGGACTCAACAACAGTCCATTTGCTGATGATTATGGGAGAGTTCATGGTCAGATGGCTGCAAGTTTAATGATAGTTAATCAGATAGAAAGCTTTTCATGATTCCAAGTTATGGGAAAAGGTATATCCATGATTCCATCCACGAATTGGTGTAGTCTAATTGCATTGTTATTTAGGGTGAGAGATCTAAGTCTAAATGAATTGGTGTTTCTTCTCTTGTGTTGTGAGATGAATGCTGACTATGAGCATAATTGTGCCCAATTTTAGCATGAGTATGTGTTTGATGACATGAAGAAGGTGGGCGTGTTGATGGTGGTTGTAGTGGTGGTTGAGTAGCAAGTTGCTCTCTGAAAGTTGCATTCTCTGTTGGCAACCATTGCAGATTTGCATCATGTTTCTATCTCAACACTTCCAAATCGACTTCATTTTACTTATGTAACTACTCCATCTACACTCATAGATGAACTATGATCACATCTCCTTTTAGCAACCATCTTATTGTTGCAGCTGAATAAAAATTTTTCTCAACCTCACGGTGGGCGCCAAATGTTCTTACCAAGTTCATTAGCCAAGTAGTCTGATCTCTCCTTCGTTTAGTGTTTATATGATCTTCGGTATCGATTTTTTTGGACATTCAACATCGGCTTTTAACCGATGTTGAAACTGTTGAATACATGGGGAGCTTCATGAAGTTTGGAAGTCTTTGATACAAGAAGAGTTTTGTGCTTTCAACATGCTTGAAGACTTGATTTTATGTAAAAGGAAAGCTATCTAATTGATCCATGCATTCATGCATTCTTTTATTCATTCATTGATCTAACCAAATGTTTTTCAGGAAAATCAAACAAAGCTTTTATCATTTAACTAAGGTTTTAATTTGATTCAAAGGTTTTTGGAAAAATAGTTTATGTACTATTGTAATCGATTACCTTAAAGGTATAATCGATTATTTTGTTCTTAGTTCATTCTGGAAAAGCGTTCAAGAACAATGTAATCGATTACGTATCGGAATAATCGATTATTTAACCTTTGTTTTCACATATACTGCTTTGTTTAAACACTTTAATCGATTACCAATAGATTATAATCGATTTACAAAGCTTTACATTGCTATACATGATTTTAAGTCACTCTGGAAGAATCGATTACCAATAGGTAGTAATCGATTACACAGGCTTAAATGAAAAAGTTGTCTTCCTGTCTTAATCGATTACCAAATATTGTAATCGATTATGATCTTTGGTAATCGATTAAATTAGGAAGCTTTCTAAAACAAAATGAACTAAGCTTAATCGATTACGAGACGGAATAATCGATTATTTTGTTCGTTGCTCATGCCCAGAAACTTGTAGAACACTTTAATCGATTACAATGTTATTTTAATCAATTACATGAGCGTTTTAATCGATTATTAGGCGCGTTTAATCGATTACTGACAGCTACAAAAGTTTGTTATAAATAGAACCAAGGCTCAACTTGTTTTGTAACTTGATCATTTCGTATTCTAAGCACACACAAGCTTTCTAAACATTCCAAAAATGATTTTCTTAGTTTTATAAGTTATTGCAACAACTAAAACACACATGGGTTTTTGAGTGATTCTTTAAAGCAAGAAATCTCTTTCAAAGGTTAAGGAAGAAGAATGTTCTGAGATTGTTTTTGTCATTCAACCTGATTTGTTCATTCATATGCATGTCATTCATTGGATCATCAGGTGATTTTTTTTCTTAACTCATTGATTGTATTTATGTTTACATTTTTGTTGATATTGACTATTGTAATTTGATTCTTCTACCTTGAGACTAGAGAAGGGTTCTCTAGCTTAAAGATTAGAGTAGTGTTCTTTGAATCTTTCTTCTTAGAAGTCTAATAGGGTTTTAGATTTTCTGTTCTTTATCTAGGGTTGATAAAGGGGAGATTCTTGTAAAAGCTTGTAAGAATATTTTATAATCGTGGAACTCTAATTCAGTGTGAATTAGAAGAAACTGGATGTAGCTTCATGTTTTGAAGTGAACCAGTATAAATTACTTATGTTCTTATTTCTATATCTCTATTCTCATCTTATTCATTGATCTTTAATTCTTTGAATCATATTCATTGTTCAACAAGCTTTGTTTTGATCTATTGAATTCTTAGGCTGAACTATTTGATTGAGTAAAAGGTTTCTTGGTTTTGAAAGTGATAAAGATCTTGAAACTCTGATTTGAATTTAAATTTTAAAATATCAAGGTTCAACCAATTCACCCCCCTCTTGGTTGTTGTGAAGTATTCCTATTATTTTTAATTGGCATCAAGAGCTGGTTCTTGAGAGTTATTCAAGATCACTAGTTTTTCTTCAAAGAAAAATGAATACCTCACAAATAACCTTTAAGGAAGGTGCTTCTTTAAACAGACCTCCTATGTTTGAAGGGGAACATTTCAGTTTTTGGAAAAATAGAATGAAAATTTTTATTCAATCAAATGACCCAGGTGTTTGGAATGCTATAGAAAAGGGTCCTTTTATTCCAAAGAAAACTGTTGCCAATGAATTGATTCCCAAAGAATGGGATTAGATGACAGATGCTGAACAAAAGGTTGTTCAATATGATTTTAAAGCCAAAAATATAATCACCTATGCACTTTCCTGTGATGAATTTTTCAGAACAGTGAGATGCAACAATGCTAAAGAAATGTGGGAGATGCTGGAAATTACTCATGAAGGAACTAAAGA
Source organism: Glycine tomentella (assembly GCA_007407185.1). Taxonomy (NCBI): domain Eukaryota; kingdom Viridiplantae; phylum Streptophyta; class Magnoliopsida; order Fabales; family Fabaceae; genus Glycine; species Glycine tomentella. The sequence continues at coordinate 107,166 of PYAF01002383.1, forward strand.
AGTCAGGAGATCAAGGAAGCATGCATTAATCCATGAGTATGAGATGTTCAAGATGAACACCAATGAAAGCATTTCTCAGCTGCAGACAAGATTCACTCATATTGTCAACCATCTATTGGGTCTTGGAAAGATCTTTGATACTGAAGAATTGAACATCAAGATCCTGAAATGTCTAACAAGGCCTTGGCAACCAAAGGTGACATCAATCAAGGAATCCAAAGATTTATCAAAGATGTCTATGGATGCACTATTTGGTAAGCTACTTGAATATGAGCTTGAAATGTCTCAACTAACATGTGATGAGGATGCAGAAAAGAAAAATAGAAGCATTGCATTAAAAGCTGCAACTTCAAGAGCTGAAAAAGAGGAACAAACAAGTGATGAGGATGAAGAGGACAACATGAACTTATTTTTGTCAAAAAATTCAGCAAGTTCTTGAGGAAAAATAAGAACAAAAGGTTCACTAAGACCAGCAAGAACAACAACAACAACAGCAAGAAGAAGATTGACAACAATTTTACATGCTTTAAATGAGGTAAACCTGGTCACATCAAATCTGAATGTTCAATCTACTTGAAAAAGCAACAAGGAGAGAACAAGATGAGGAAGGAAGGGAAATCTAAAAGAGCCTACATAGCTTGGGAAGATAATGAGTCAACTACCTCAGAATCTTCAACTGAAAATGAAGAAGCCAACATGTGTCTCACTTCCACTATCAATGAAGATGATGATGATCTATCAAGTAATGGAGATGAGATAAATTCTGAACTTGATCAAGCTATTAATGCTTTCCAAGAAATGCATGAGGAAGCCCAAAAGCTTGCAAAATCTAATAACAAGCTCAAAGGAAATCTTAGATGACATGTTGCAAAAATAACTGAATTGCAAACATATATTTGCAACTTGAAAGAAAAGAATGAAAAACTTGTTTCAAGTTACAATTTGAATGGATGTGTATGTGCCTCTTCCTCTACAAATGTTGACAAGTATAACTTGCTTCAAAAAGATTTTGATGATTACAAAAAGAGTCAAGGAGAAAAATATATGTCAAGTTTATCTGAAATCAGCTATTTAGTTGATCTTTTGAGAAAGTTATACAGAGGAAAATGCAACTTGGATGAAATGCTAAGTGTGCAAAGGTATGCTGGAGATACTTCTGGTTTGGGGTACAAAAAGGGCTCAAAATATGTTGGAAAAATAATATTTGTGCCTCCAAAACAGAAGAATCAAAAAGGGTATACTAACTCAAAGATCAATCAAAATGCTTTCCTTAGAAAATCATCAAAATCTGTAATATGTAATTATTGTATGGAAAGAGGACATACATCTTACAAATGTTATGCTAGAAGATTCTATGTGCCTAATGGAGATTGCATTTGGGTTCAAAAGAAAAAGAAAGCAACTAACCCCTATGGACCCAACCTCAATTGGGTACCTTCCTTTGTAAATTGATTTGATTTTTGCAGGTATACCTTGATAGTGGATGCTCTAGACATATGACTGGAGACATGTCCATGCTTACAAACTTAACACTTAAAGATGGTGGATATGTCACTTATGGGGATAATAATAAAGGTAAGATCATTGGAGAAGGCAACATTGGAGATAACTTCAAAACAAAGATCAAGAATGTTCTTTATGTAGAAGTTTTGAAGCTTAATCTCTTAAGCATAATCCAACTAGATTTAAGTCCTGAGTCTAGGAATTAATGGTTTAGATACAAAGAACCCTTAGTTAAACAATCAGTCGACAAAAGTCAACTATAGTTTAGAAAATCAAAGTAGGGAGATAATTCATTAATGACAGTTTAGTAATTAAAGACTTTTACGTCAAGTAGAGAGATTTAAACTAACTAATGGAATTTTAAAACATGAATGTGTTTAGACGTGAGAAGCTATTAGTTTAAATAATTAAGAAGAAGGAGAATTAATTTCTTATTCACTTTTATTATTTCTGGTCAAGATTAATAGAAAAGGTTAATAAATGAACTTACCATTCTAGAATTAATTTAGAAGTTAGAATTAATTAGACTAATTGAAAGTTTAATTTTTTAAGTGTAGTTAATTTAAATAGGAAAAAGAGAGAGAAAAACATAGGAGACCTACATGTGGGACCCTCACTTAACCTGACTGTCCCTGTAAAAAAATGAGTAACTCACAGTTATTTTCGTCAGCCAAGAGAGAGAAAGGGGAGTCCATTTCTTTTCTCTTCTTCTCTTCCTCCATTATTGAGAGCTCAAGTTCTTAGAGGTGTAGGTGAGTCCTTCTCCCGTTGCTCATGTCCATTTTCTTCTCCTTTTGAACCTAAAGTCCTCATTTTCTTCTCCTTCTTTCTCCATGTCCATGTTTAGGAAAAGCTCAAAATTCCAAGCTCAACCCACACTCAATCCTTTGCTTCTTGAGTAAACAAAGAGTAAGGGAGGAATATTCAATTTCTTAGGATCCATGTTATGTTGCTAGGCACTTGAACTCTATTTATATAATGATTTTTGCATGTTGAATCCAAATCTCGTCATCTAGAACTGTGACACTATGTTTGCTGAAGATTGAATTTATGAGTTCTGGGTTAAAATTTGAGTTCCTTTACCCCAAAACCTAGGCAGGTTGTTGGGTATGGCTCATATTGTGCCTTCAGCAGATATGCACGAGACCCCGCTATAGGTTAGATGAGCAAGAGGCTGAGTACATGGCCTTGACACATGTTGTCAAGGAAGTTATTTGGTTGTGATGATTGTGTAGAGAGCTTGGCCTTACACAAAGAGATGTGACTACTGGGTGTGATAGTTAGAGTGCTATATTTCTAGCTAAAAACCCAGGATACCATGCGAGGACCAAGCACATAGGAGTCCAATATCATTTCATCAGAGAAAAGATTGAAGACAAGGTAGTAATGCTGAAGAAGGTTGACACAAAGGAGAATGGTACTGATTTTCTGACCAAGACAGTGGTTTCAAAGACGTTTAAATGGTGTAAACCTACATTGGGATTGAAGAAGCATGCAAAGCATTCTCCAAGTGGGAGAATGTTAGGTATGACTCATATTGTGCCTTCAACAGATATGCATGGGGGCCCCGCTCCCTGGTGAACAAGCGGGGGTCCAGGGAGTAGCCTCGGCGGGTGCTAGGGGCAGCGCCCCCGAAACTTCTTTTGAGGCCCAGTACTGTTGTTGGCCTAATGTTTTATTATTTGTAGTTTGGGCTTGGACCCATGAATAGCTACGGTTGTTAGGGTTTCTAAGCCTATATATTTCCTTGTAACCTGAGTGCATTATACGAGTGTGTGAGGGAAATATAGTGAATAGCTGGACGTAGCCCACATTAGATGAACTAGGGTAAACTCTGTGTGTTGTTTTCTTCTTCCCCTTTCTCTCTTTCTCCTATCTCAATTTTTGTGTGATTGCTTGGTTCCCAACAAAGGCATATATGATATGTCTCAGTTGAAGTTGTGTAGCCTTGGGATATTAATTTTCAAGTTAGGGCAATGTATATGTTTCCCATGCTCCATTTTCAAAACTTTTGAATTTGGAGTTAGAATCTGTTGATATGGTCTTCAAAAATGAACTTATTAGGTCTAAGAACCTAGGATTAGACATAAAATACACCTCATATGAGTTAGTGTAGCCTATGGAACCATGATTTTAAGTTTTGTGCTTTTTTGGTAAACCTTCACTACTTTGAACAAATTGTACATATGGGCTTGTTTTGTGTAGAATTTGACCATGGAATTTATTTCCTCATGTTTTAAAACATAGACTTTGATATAAGTTTGCATGAAATGGATTTCTACAACTCTTAGAATTTAGGATACAGGTTTGTGAACTTTAAAGGTCAAGTGCATGGAATTTTCAAAATCTGACCAAATTGGAGTGGATTTGGAGAATTTTGATTCCAAAATTAATTTCTTTACATCCAAAAACCTCGATAAATATATATGGTTTGCCCTAGTTGGATTTCTACATCAATGGGAATGTTGATTTTAAAAGTGGAGAATTAGGTGCAATTCCAAATGAGAAAGTGTCTTGTATGTGTAGAATTGCATGGAAACTATGATATAGATTATGGATTGAATTGATTTTTTTTGAGTGAGTATTATTATATTAATTTTTATGATTAAATGTTGTAAGCCCAAATGAGTGTGACCATTTGGCAAGGCATGTTGCATCATATGAATTATTATGATATTGATCATGAATTTTTGTGCTTTGGGATTGGATTTGAGGGTGTCCAACCCTTGGCACATATTATTTGGATATCTTGTAATGAATTAACAATTAGATTGATAATGATGAATCTGCAAGTGGTGATGTCCACTTAAAGAGCCATTTTGATGATGACCTTAGAGAGAGAAGAGGATTAATTCCCTTCCTCTCTTGTTATGTTTGTGTGTGTGTGTGTGATGGAGGATACTTGCAATCAGAGACTTCATGAGGATCAACACACATTACAAGAAAAAAATGGAAAAAATGAGGTAACGTGATTGTGTTAGAATTAAAGTGATTGTTGTGTTAGGAGTTGGGGCATGACCCCATACTCAGTGGGAATATAACCTCGAATATCCATTCACAGGTATCAACAAAATAAAAGTTTTTTCATGTGTACTCTTACATTTGTTTTTTCAGAAATCGTCATAGAATGCTCAACATCAATGACAGTTTAATAGAAAACCGTTGTAGAAGATGAATTTTTATGATGGTGAATTGTAGAATTGTCATTGATGTTGAGCATTTTGTGACGATTTTCTGGGAACCGTCATTGATGTTGAACTTTCTATGAAATTTTTTTGAGAATCATCATAATTTTAAATTTTTTAATATTCATTTTGTTTTAGAGCTAACCCAACCTGTAATCTAAACAAAAAAATAAATTCATGCAGTCCAAAATAGACCCAGATAGTCCATACCAAATTATAAATTAATTAATTAATATCAATAAATATGTTGTAAATGATATACAATATTATCAAGCATTGTCAAACATTGGTCAATCCATTATTTTTACATTTTAAAAAGTAACTTGCTTATTCCTTGCGAATTGCTGTAATCTTCTCCAGTTTCAATGGTGTTCCATTACTAAACCATTGCAACATATAAAAAACACAAATTAATTACATTAAATAATGAAAGTGTAATAATATGTATACACAAGGGAAAATGACAGAAAAATTGAGACAACTAAAAGAGAAGCACCATAGACTTTCCAAATTGCAAGCTTGTCTCATACTCAGTTGTTGATCACTCTCAAATGTGACCTGTAAGGACAAACCCAAGTCAAGTGCACCATAAGTAGCCTTCCTAGGCTTACACTATGCCTGAACTTTTATTTTGGACCCAAAGTCCAAGAAGAAAAGTATATGTCTCCACTGCATTCTTTAATTTTCCTCATAACATATGTAGTTTAGCTTTAGTTCTCAACAATTCTCCTTAATCCCATTTTCCACTTTGAACTAGAGCAAAATCAATTACAAGCTTTGCATCAACAAATCAGTTTCTTTGCATGATATTCACTAAAAAAATGTTTCTCAACAAAATTTTCACAACATAGAAATAATACAATCACGAAAAGGAAAAAAAGCAAACTCTTTTATAGATCGTGAGTCCTACCGCAAATCAATACAAGTATTATTATTCACTTGACACTCTGTAATCGCATCATGAATGCAATTGCAGCCGCATCAGCTGCATTTTCTAGCAATGTAAAGGCTTTTTGGATCACCAGAACCGCAATTTAGAACATACACTTAACATTCATTCATTGAAATGAAAAGGGTCAATAATACATCAATGAAAAACTCAAGGTAGCAACAAATGCATACACACACACACACACACACATACACACACACATTTTAAAAGGATAAGGATAATTGGTTACAAAGGAAAGTTATTAAAAGGATAATTGTTGATAAAACCGTTATCTTAAACGTATTAAAAAGATAACTGTTGATAAAACAATTATCTTAAATGTATTAAAAGGATAACTGTTGATAGGTGCAATTATATTAAACGTAGTGGTTCAGTTTTCTTATAAATAGGAATCTAGAAAATTGAATACATTCATTGTCTGCCCATGAGAGTTGTATCAAATCCCTATCAAAGAAGAAAGAAGAATTGAAAGGGTAAGACTTTGAGAAAGTATTCTACCATTAAAGGATCTTTCCCAAAGTCTCTACGAAAGTATTCTACCATTAAAAGATCTTCCGCAATTATGGACAAATGTATGTTTATGTAAAACTCATGAATTCCTAAGATCCTTTTCATGTTCTTGATATGATTGTTATTAAACATGAAGTAATAGATTAATACTTACATGTGGTTCTCGTTCTTCATGCATCAAATTAATGAACATTCACATATTAGTATGTCATCACATCAAACACAACAAAAAATAAAAAATAACAATCTAGGGAACCATGTTTGATACCTCAGCGAGTTTATAGAACTTGTAAATGTCATCAATATACTCCATAGAAGCTAGTGCATTGTAAACATCGTCGGCATCAATGTCAACAATCTGCTCCGTTGGTTTGCTTGTTATGTCGCATACTACCTGCAATATAATATCACAAGAACCCCTTTTGGAAAAGAAAAACATATAGTAGCATGTTAAGAAACATAGTGGCAAGTGGCGTACAACATAGCATGGTTGGATTCAGATAAACCCAGAAGGTTTTTTTTTTTTTTTTTCATTTTATTATAATATCTCAACTCCTATTTAAATAAAAAGGTCAGGCTCAACCTTTAAAGTCTGACCTGACTTACCTGTTTCCACCCATGGATATACGTCAAGCAAATTCGTTAAACAGTCATAATTTTTTATAGGAATGTCAGATGGAGGCGTATTTTATGTCAAACCGCTCGAAATTGAATGAAGTAATTGAAAAAATAAGTTACAGCATGCAATTCACTAATTGATTAAATAAAAAAAATCAAAAAACGAGCAATTTTTTGGAGGTTGAAAGACAAAATCGCATTTTTGAGGCACTTAGAGGCCTCGTTTGGGAAAATTTTTTGGGCAAGTCCCCTTCGGCAACTTATCTAGGCCTTCTCCTCTCAATTTCGAGCGCGTGGCCACCGGTTTCGCGTCAATCGGACGTCCCAGTCAAAAGTTATGGCTTTCCGAAGTTTTTTCGCATCGCGCCGCAATTTGACACGTGTCCCAAAATGACACGTGTCAGCATCTCCAGAGTTGCGCCTCACTGGGGCGCCACTAAGCTCCTGTCGCGTCTCCCTAGGGCGCCACCGGTCACGTCCAGCTCAGGCGCCACTGATTGCTATAGTTGTGTAAATTGTTTCAAAATTGCCATATTTTCGTAATTTTTTATTAAAACTACAATATTTAAATTTTTTTTCCCTCATTCTTATTCTTAGTTAAAATCCCCTTCTCTCGCTCTCAGTTCGTCGAAAGTAGAAGAAAATGGCAGAGGTTCCGTTGCCGGAGGAGTAGATGAATGAAGGTGCTAAACTCCTTCGACCATCATGAGTAGACGTCGGCACCACCAAGCCTTCTTCATCCTCGTACCTGTCGCGAGGTGATCTCTTCTTCAAACCCCTCCCAGTTAGGGTTTTGATTACCACTGCAATCTATTTCCATTCCATTTTCTATCCAATTCGCTCAATCTAGACTCGTTTGAATGTGTAGATTTTGAGAAACTCTACGAGGTTTGCCATGCCAGCAGCGATGGCAGGGTACACGGTTACATCGATGATAAGGTTCGTTGCCAACTCAGGGTTCGAGTTTCAAATAATCTAAAAAAAACCCTAACATTATTCTACTCAAGGTTCATTTCCATTTTCAAGTGTAATTTTTATCTCCATTTATTTTTTAGGGATTGAGGTTCTTTCGATTAAATATTTTGTGCATTTACATTTGTACGCAATTTAAGGTTCTAACTGATTTGTATTTGTATAATCCTTCATGTTTGTTGGGCTTCATGGTACTAATCCTTGGTTGAGATTGAGAAGCTACTTGTGAGTACTTCTGCATACTGTAGTTTTGGTTGTCTATTGTCAATTGATGGAAGCCTTTGCTTGTCTAGTGTTGTTTTCTATCTTTAATAAGTTTTGTGCTTGTGTTTCATTTTTGTGGCTCTCTACAGTGGTAGTAGTTCTTGTATGGTTTTAGTATTCTTCAGTTTGCTTTGTTTCCTGGGTCTATGTTATCTTTGACTAGCAACAATGGAAGCCAGGTTTTGATTACTTTTCAAAATCTAATACGATGATTAATAGGTTAAATTAAAGGTCTCATAAAAGAGGACATGATCATTCCTCAAGTATTAAAATTAGAGTGACAGGCTCTGGTCTGAATATCATCTTCAGAAGGTATAAATGGGTGGAGTAGTAGTGGTCATGTGATTTTCCTGCCTGGTGATATCTTCACTATAAATTGGTGTAATGTGTTTTTTTTATCCTTTTGTGATTGTCTTTTTACTCTTTTTTATAACTTATATACTATGTAGATTTTTTTATGAGAGGAAGAGACAGTGGAGAGCTACAATAGTCTGGTATTTGACATACTTATTATAGCAGGAATTAAAGGTGCAGAATGAAGCCAAACTTCTGCTGTTTTTATGGGATATCCTATGATGAATATGGCCTGTGTACGTATGAAGTAACTTTTTGGTATATGTTAAATTTAAATGAATTTGATAAAATTGTTATTCTAACTCCTGGATGTGTTGACTAATTTAGTTAAATTAATGGAATTTCCTTTTATTTACTTCATAGGACCTAGATGCAAGAAACCAACTAATCAATCCCAAGGTAAGAGGAGCATCAAGTTTGCCATGTTAGTTCTGACTTTCCTCTGTATACAAAGAGGAACATCAAATTTGAGTTTGATTGATTGGGATGTTGTAGTTTATGTTTTGCCTGGTTAAATTCTCTTTCCCTATGGTAGTAGTTACATAACTTCCTAGCTCATCAAGAAGCTATTGACCGAGCCACATTGGTCAAACAACTCTCAGATACATCAGTTACTACTCTCAACTCCGCCAGAGGATGGTCCAAGCAAAACATCTGGTGTTTGATGAGTAAGACTACATCTTGGCTAAGTAAAAGTCTCTAGTAATTAGTCCACCCATGTTTACATTCTACCTAGGAAAGTTGAAAAATATTTTTACTTCTACAGTAATAAATTCTTCATTTTAGTTGGTTTCCCCTCACTTTACCCTTTCCTTGTTCTATTTGTCAATTTCGTTGATCTGATCTTATTTATGTGTTGGTTTCCCCTCTCTTTATCGATCCCTTGTTCTATAGGTCACTTTTTCTCAATTTGATCTTATTTATGTGCATTGCAACTAATGCTATCCTCCTTAACATGGTAAGGTGATTTCCAAAACCTATGCAATTCTTCTTATTTGTTCTCAGGTAACTATGCAGCAACAACCAAGTCTATCTCCAAGTCTCAATTTATATCATGTCCTATTCTTTTCCTCTTGGGAAAAATGGGCATTGGATGCTGAAGAGCAGATTGGAAAGGCTCATGTAACTAAAATAGGTTAGTTGGACCTTAATAGGCTTCCTCACTTTCTTGGCTGCACTGTTTCTAGGTTTGCTCACATTTTGGCATTGATTGTTATATCTATGAAAAATAATAAATACATTGAGACTGTTTTATAGGTTTTTCAAATTTATATTGTGTCATTGGTGCACCTCATATTTTTTTAAGTTGCACTGATATGTTTAAGATATTTTTTTAATTCCAACTGCATTGAACTGATGAACATGATTATCAAATCCAATGACTGATGGGCAAGTGCTATACCAACAACTTTCTGATCTGATAAGATACATCCTAATGCATGCTCTGCCTTAGTAGCTGATATATATGCTAGAGAGCATGGCATAAGAGCTCTTGCATTTGATAAGTCATATTCTCTTGGTAATTCTAAATTAAAAATCTTTAATCATATGCTTGATAGTGAATGTTCATTTGTTTTCCTAATAATTTATCTGTTGTTTATTTTCTCCTAGTTATTTTTAATATAATTTTGGTTTTCAGTTTTCACTTGTTCTATGATGGCACTACAACGTGGTATGTCCAGGTTTTGCACAAGTTGATAAAACTCTTCCCTCTAACACAAGTATAAGGAAAAGTATAAAGAGATACATCTACCTATTTGGCGGTGTTCAATGTAAATAAACTGTGCTGGGCATAAGGATTATGGTTTGAGTTTGGTGTGTTTTGACCTTGTGCATGTACGGTTGGGGATTCATGTATTTAGACCTTCTTATGTTGAACAATGGCATGTATTTAACTCTTGTTTAGTAATAAAATTCATTGGGTTCCACCTTGTCCTCTTTTATTAATGAATTTCACTTGTTTTTTAATAAATACTTTTTCTATGATTATTTTGTTTGGATTGTCAAATTGTGACAAATATTTGAATAAATAAAACTACTTATCCCATTGTCAGATGTTCCTCGTTATGCAAAGATAAGGAGAAGAGATATTGTACGCAGTCTTATTCTTGCATATGTAAAGAGGTTGTTTCCAGATTCGAATCCATAATCAACAAGTCATCAAGACACAACTTTATAGGCTCACCTTCTTACAAATATTTGAATAAATGAGTAAAAATAATTTATAAATAAAAAATTAAATTAAATTGCTAAGAATTATATATATATATATATATATATATTTTAATTTAACTATGAATTAGCTGGGAATTAAACAAGAAATAATTTTTAAATTACTCTAGATATAGGAAATAATTTTAGTTGCTAACTCTTTTTGAATTCGTAGAGACAATGAAATAGTAGTAGTAGTTATTACGTGCAAAACTATTATGAAAATAACCTAGTTACATAGCTAAAAACAAAGAAAATTGAATGTCACTACAAATTAGCTACAAATTAATTAGGATTATTTTTGGTAGTTAATTAGCTAATGTCTCATGTTACCACCAATATTGTTGTACTTTTGTAGCTAATTTGTAGTTAATTCTTTTTAATAGAGATTAGTTACAAATTAGCTACTAATTTTGTCACATAGCTAATTTAATTTTTTTTTTTGTATGAACTCCAAATATAATCTAACTACTTGTGAAATTTAAATTGGAAAGCGTACGTGAGGATTAAAAATTCATAAGTGGTAGGGACTAAGTTAAAACAAAAATCATGGTTACCCAAACATAAAGTAAATAATATATAGCATAAAATGGTTGGTTGAAATAGTCCAAGTGCTATTAAAAAATTTATTTCCCTTTTCAACTCCAAATACAATCTAACTGCTTGTAAAATTTCAATTGAAAAGCACAAGTCACTTGTTTTATTATAGATTCTGAATGTTGTAGATCTCACGTCAATTAATAATGAGGTTAAAATAATGTATATAAGAGAGGATAACCTTTACCTTACAAATCAATTTTGTAAAATCAAAAATGAAATCAGAGCCTACCTAAAATTATTTTTGCGCTTATTGTACCACCACCGCAATCTTTCAAATTTCATTTAAATATTCTTGTTTGCATAAAAGTATTTGAACTTGTATGTGTCTGAATAAATAAAACAGAAAAAAAAAAAAAAAACAGGAGCTGATAACAGCATACCATTTATCCCGGATTGGAAGGAAAACCTTGTAATTTTTTTTCTCTTTTTTCCGTCATATCCTATCTTGCTTCTAACGTTGTGATTGAAATTTGATTACTTGAGAAGTAATTCTTAAGTTTAATATCTGATTCAGGTGTCCCATCTCCTTCTGTGTAAAAACCAGGAACCTTTGGGTTGGGCAACAATTTCTCACCATTAAGCATTAGAACCACTGATGACATATCTGGCCTATCTTTTGGTCTTTGTTGCACGCATAACAGACCCACCTGTATGCATCGTATGACTTCAGAAGGTGTGAATCTTTCCCTTAACACTCCATCCAGTAATTCCAATGCCCTCTCTTCAGTCCACAATCTCCATGCCTAAAATGGTTTGAATCAAACTGATGAGTTAAAAATGATTCAAGCAAGTATTAACAGAATGTAGTTATATAGATATGCTTACATGTCCAAGAAGATTGAGGGAGTGTTTTGGGTCTGAAAATTCTCTATTCCTCTTGCCATTTACAATCTCTAACAGTACCACACCATAACTAAAGACATCTGATTTCATTGAGAAATGCCCACGAGTAACATACTCAGGAGGCATGTAACCACTGAAAGTATTAATTTTAAAGTATATCAAGTGACTATAATCCCATAAACCAAAATAAGGCCATACGACCATTTTGGGATTTTTTTTTATTTAATTACCATTTGGTTGTTCGTTTTGAATTATTACTTAAAAAGGGGTAAGTTGTAACATTTGTTACGACTTCTGAAAGTCGTAACTGATATTACGACTTCTACTTTTTATTTTTTAATTGAAGATGTAAACTATTTTACGATTTCAGTTATTCTTTTTTAAAAAAATTATGACTTTAAAGTCGTAGGAATAATTTTTTAAAACTGAACTCAAAAAATATTTTACGACTTTATTTAATTTTTTTTTTGAATTTACAACTTTAAAGTTATTGGATTAATTCTTTTTTTTTCACGACATTAAAGTCGTGTTTTTTTTTTCATTTCACAACTTCGAAGTCATTTTTTCGACTATTTTTTTCTTCTCATTTCACGACTTCAAAGTCGTTAAGTTTCTTTTTTTTTTCACGACTTCAAAGTCATTTTAAGTTTTTTTAAAACCATATCAAAATATAGAAAAATATTAAAAAATATATTAAATATTAAATAAAATCATATAAAAAATATATACAAAATATTAAGTAAAACTTAAAAAATAAAATTTATTTATTTATTAAATAATTAAATTAAAAAATTATTTTCAATTTTTTAAAGAATATACAAAAAATAGAATTAATCCTACAAAAAATTAAAAATATATGAAATAAAAAAATAGAAGTCATAAATTCATTTACGACTTCTATAAAAAAAATTAAAAAAGTAGCGACTTTAAAGTCGTAAAAACAAAAAAAATTATTCCTACAACTTTAAAGTTGTAAATTTTTTAAAAAATTAATTGATGTTTTACGACATCAGTTAAAAAAATAAATAAAAATTAGAAGTTGTAACATCGATTACGAATTTCAGTTCAGAAGTCGTAACAAATGTTACGACTTATCCCTTTTTCGGTAATAATTCAAAACGGACCTCAAAATGGTAATTAAAGAAAAAAATGACCCCTAAACAATCAATTCATCCCAAAATAATGTATTGAAAGACTTACTATGTTCCAGCCACCTTATTTGTATTTGCCTCAACTTGATCCCCACAAAATGTTCGTGCTATGCCAAAGTCTGATATTTTAGGATCCAAACTTGCATCTAGTAAAATATTGCTGGTTTTCAAATCTCTATGTACAATCCTCAATCTAGAGTCTTGATGAAGATAAAGTAGTCCTCGAGCAATCCCACAGATAATGTTGAATCGTATAGGCCAATCCACCAAATGCCTTCTGGTTTCATCTAGCCAATTTGATACATATGATCAGCATACCACTTGTAGTCTCCATAAGTTCACAAACTAGAGATAAAAAATGGAGGATTCAAATAGATAAAAAAAAAAAAAATTAAAAAGAACTACGTGCCCATTGCCCAAAGATTCTTCTTTATGCGAATGTAAGAAGAATGATTATTATAAGTAGTCCTACCCTTGCATATGCAAATAGACTATTTCCGATTGATTAAAAACCATGACCAACAAGTCATCAAAGCACAACTTTAATGTTGTGTCAGGGCTTCCCCTCTAAATAAAAAATGGAGATTCAAATAAGTGTCACAGTAAAATTTGTAAAGTCTCGTACCAAAAATAAAGCAGTCCAAACTTTTGTTTGGCATGTATTCATAAATCAACATTCTTTCATTTCCTTCAATGCAGCAACCTATGAGCTTGACAAGATTACGATGTTGAAGTTTTGCAATCAACACAATTTCATTTTTGAACTCCTCTAACCCTTGACCTGAATTTTTTGAAAGCTTTTTCACAGCAAACTCTAGCCCATCCTTCAGTCTTCCCTGCAAACCAAATTGTTAAAAATATTTTGAGTAAGGAAAAGAAACATCTTTAGTTGGTTTTCCATATTACCTTGTACACAGGTCCAAAGCCACCTTCTCCCAATTTGTTACTCTCGGCGAAGTTTTCAGTTGCTCTTGCTATGATTGGGAAATCAAATGTTGACAAATCAATGCCTTCCTTTCTCAGTTTTCGTTTGAAATGGTTCCTATAAATTATTTTTGCTGCCCCTGATAGGTTAGAAGATAACAATAGAGAAGAACTATCACATTCACAACGTGCACATTTGATAAATAAACTTAACTATCATATACTAAATCAATATCCAAAAGAAAATATACCTAGCTTTTTGATAATGATTATTATGCAAACACAAGCAGTTAAACCAAGTATATTTGCACCAACTGTGATTCCTATCATCCTTCTCGTGTTTTTTCCATGGCCATTGACGGCAACATGATCTGACAGATGTGGAGCAAGATTAATGAAAAGCTATAGGTACGAACGACAGCTCAAAGAAGCTGGCACAAGTTACTAATTTCTTAAGACAGCAAGAATGTTGAGAAGAAGAACATAGTCAATTTCACCAATACTACGTGATAAAAATGAAAGTCATCTAGAATATGGAAGCCCTATAACAATTGACAAAAAACCATTGAAACCTTCCCTTACAGTAACCTTTATATTATTTACCCAATTATCATGAACTCCACACCAGCATGGCCTACACTACGAAAATGTTTTGTAGCTTTAACAGCCACACTTCACTCTACTTCCATTAGAAAAAAACAATATATACTCAAACAACTAGCAAAAGGGAAACAGAAGTTAAGCAACCAAAACATTGAGTACCAAGCACTGATGATGCCTGGATTCTGAAATAAATGTCTTGTCCCCCTATAGAGAATTTTCTCATATCAATCAGATCATCAAACCAGAGTAAACAGCCACTTCCTCCATTGCGAATATCCAAATTTGCACATGCTTTACAAGAACAGTTTTTCAGACAAGACTTCTTACATTCCTCAAGGCTCATGGTCATATTGAACCATGATGAAGATGTGTCTGGCAATTTCAAGTCTGTGTACCTCAAGAAGCCATCTGTGTTGCTGTTTGTACAATCAGATTTAATCCTTGCAACGCAGCCATTATACCATTTTGATACATTCCATTGTTCAGGGAACTTTGGAACATACCCCTTGATGCAATCACATGTCTGAGAGTTACCATCCATGCTGCATATAGAATTTACGCCACACATAGCATATATAATTTTCACACAGATCTGACCGAAGTGAGATAACTTGTATCCTTCTTGTTTGATTTGTCCATAGGAGGACATTCCCAATCCCTGAAGAGTTCAATGTAACTATGAAGAAAATCGATCGATCAAGGGTTTTATACTCGTAATACACTTCCTTTTCATCAAACACTAATTCATGTACATATTGTGTGAGTGGACGAATTGGATAACCCACCAAAGCCTGTCCATTCCATGAGCCTACTCTAAACCTTATTACATTCCCCTTGTATCCAAAAAGTTGCGGATATCCTTTAAGATCAAGTTTGAAAGAATATTCTCCCTTAGCAGGATCATCTTCATTTTTCCAAGATGATATAATTCTATCTAGACCAGTTACCAAGTTCCATCCAATTTTCATTCCTGGTAAAAATTTATCACATGGATAATCAAAACTCTGCCACAAAAATTTGTCCTCGTTTATATCCCGTTCATCTCTAACCACGAGATTTCCAGAGTCCAAGAGCTGTGCAATCGGATTCTTTACTACTTTGCTTGATGTGCTGCTGGACCACCAAATTGTGCTGTTGGTGCCACTGAGAATCACAATAACCCCGTTTTCATCCAGTTTCATAACTCCTAACTTATTTTGAAGTGCATTTTCTCGGTTAGCCACCCAGACCACTGTTAAAGGAGATACATTCCTGTACCATATCCCCAAGTATCGTCTTGTTGAAGTTCCAGGGCTAAAGAAACCCACTTCAAATGTTTCTTCTCCTGAAACTAATGTCTCCCCATCTCGGATAGATTGACTTGGAGATAAACTGTCCATTGAAGTGGAATTTTTCAAGTAGGACAATAGTATGAACAGCCAAATAAATAACATTCTGAAGTTGTCCACCATCTTGCTATAATTAAAGCAATGACTTCTCAAATGCTAACTTCTAGTAACTCAGACAAGATGCTGGTTTTCTTGGCCTCTGCAACACTACAACTAATAATAAGTTACTATATATAAAATTGAAAGTTCAGTGAGACAAACAGTGACCATAACATGAATGACCAAGAATCCTAAAATCTCAGTTTTCTTTTTCTTTTTCAAATTTGTCTTTCTAAAAGGGTTGTCTCACTATAAGATGAATGCACTTTAGAAGATTGATTATTAGAAAATTAAGAGTTAAGATTGTAACTAACTTCAATGTTTTCTTTTGAACCCTGGGAATTGAACTCAAGTCGGTTTACAACCACTCACTCACGTACACTACTCAACAAACTAATTAAGGTAAACCCCTTATTAACTAATTTCAATATTGTTTCTTATACAAGTACTTATTTTATAATAATTTTAATTTCAAGTTTTTAATCAATGAATGTGAATGCACTTAACTTCTAAAGTTCATCCTTCACTTTAGAGGAGTCAGATCCATCTAATTTATCCCAAATAACAAAACAATTATCTGACTAGTATATTAAATATTAAGACGAGTAAACTTAAATTTAAATATTAAATGGTAACTTATACATTAAATGATAGTGCTAAAGGTCTCAAATTGAGATAAGGTAAAAAAGTAGATTCAAATTTGAGTACGCTTAATATAGTTACTAGGTTCATTTAAGATTGCAATTTAAACCATTAATTAACTTAAAATAAGTAGGTTCTTGTCCAACCAAATTAAAAAATAAATACAATGTTAGAGATTCCATTAAAAATATAGTTACAACTTAATTAAAAATTAATAAATAGTCCAGGGTTGTAAATTAATTTAACCCATGATTTTCAATATTAAAGACAATTGTTTCTTTTTCTTTTAAAATGAATCATCAAGAAATCAACTAAATTTGTCTGACATGACAATCCATTGAACCAATTAATGTTTTATATTTTAGAAATGATTTTTATCGTCAATTAAAGAAAAATAAGCCTTTTTCTTACTGAAAAGGAAAAAAAAAGCCTAACTTAAAATAAAACTCTTAATTTAATTTAGAGGACATCAATTATATTACTGGCAATGATCTGCTACCAAATTAAAATAAGAGCTTGTATATCTAACTCTTCTTATTTTTTAAAAATAATCACTCATTTGTTCATCTTAAGAGACTTTTGAAAATAGTAAATATAAACATTAATTGTAATAAATAAAGAGAAAATATTATATACTAATAGTATATTTTTTTTTATATATAATAATTTAATCACAATCTATAATATATGATAAGTTGATTGATTTTAAAAATAATTATCTTAAAATAATTTAAAGTATAATTTATAATTAAATAATTATATAAAATTATTTTACATTACGAGAACATAGACATTAAACTCAATAAATAAACCAAATCACGTTCTTAAAATACACAAAAGAATAAAAATAAAAAAAACACTCATACGGATGAACAGATTAAAAAATAAGATGCAGCAGGAAGCTAGCCAGACGAAATAACAATAAAACATAACACGTACGGTAATAAGAGACATATCTTTAAACGTGTGAAACAATCAGTGCAGAGTTGTTCTAATTTAATCATTGTCTCAAGTTTGAGTTTTCAATTTATAATTGCCTTACATATCAAAAAGAGAATTTTACTATCCATTCAGCTCGACAGCAGTGTTATTTTATGTGAAAAATACTTGCAGATCATAAAAAAAAAAAAAAAAAGGAGAAGATTTTGGTACGAAACTCAACAGCGAAAATCGAGATCTGTGTACAAAATAAATCATGAAATTTTAATATCAGTCTGTACGTACCTTACCTCTTGCAGGAGATACATGAAAATAAATTTTTGAGAAATGATGTCTTATTTTCCGTTTCTTCTTTTGGTGTATATCTTTTTCGAGTTGTAATTCTTCCTGGTGAGTTTTATCGGTTCCTCTCTTTCTTCATTGTCAATTTCCCATCAAGAGAATACTGTTCTATCTCCCTCTCCTTGTTGCTTGTGCAGATTTTTTCAAGTAATAGGAGAGTGAACATGGTGACATCCGTTGCCTTATTGACTGAATAATTATTTTATTCATAAGATGAGACTAATGTGGGTATATATTATTAGCTTAGGCGTCCAAATGAAGAGTTAAGAATGGGGATAATACTGTGCTTGAATGCTAGATGGTTAGTTGAGGAAAAAAGTAAATTATGCTGAACAATTAATTTTTGGTGTGTAGTTAGATGTCAGTATATATAAGACTTTTCCAAGAAATTAAGTGATTGTATTCATTAGACTGAACTGCGAAATTAATATCTGTGTCCCAGTAGATATAGAGTGCCTAGCACAAAATCCACAAGTGTCGTCGTCTAAGGTCAACGGAATTCTCTATCTTCCTCAAACTACCGTCTCTATGTAATTTGGTATAATTAATGAGAGTCATTACGTTAAATTTTAAGTAGCTTTTTTAAGGATAAGAAAGAACATAAAGCACATATTTTAATGGAGTTGCTATTTCCACTCCCACATTAATAATGCACTCCCTTTAGTATTTTTTTCCCCTAAAATACCCTAGAATTAACATGATTTTGGACTTCCTTTTCCTAATTCTTTCGACCTCTTTTTTAACCTTTGATTTTGCAATCCTCTTGTAATTCTTTTGGCCTCTCCAATGCCGACGCCAATTCGTGTGTGTTCAATCAAGCTTTTTTTTTTTTTTTTTTTTTTTTTTTTTTTTTTTTTTTTTTTTTTTTTTTTTTTTTTTTTTTTTTTTTTTTTTTTTTTTTTTTTTTTTTTTTTTTTTTTTTTTTTTTTTTTTTTTTTTTTTTTTTTTTTTTTTTTTTTTTTTTTTTTTTTTAACGGCAAAAGAAAATTTATTCACTGAAGCTAATACAAGAGCACAAGGTGTGCGCCATTTTATTAGAAAAATACAAAAGATAGAACCAGTAAAACAAAGTAATCCAACATCATGACAACCCAACAAACGTTCACATAACGATTCCTTGAAAATTGTCATCCCTCTTCAAAACCACTCCCCATTAACACAAACATATGGATTTCAATAACTCTGCATCAGTACCTAAACTAACAAAAGAATTCTCAAATCCTGTCAAAACCGAATGGAACTATGGAAGTAACAAACAAATAAGGAATTTGAACACAGAATGACGATGTTGTTACTGTATATACTTCAATTATACACCAATTCAGCTGGTTAGAGAGACTCTTTCTTTAGTTTGCAGATGTTAATGATTTTTCTTTTTGGAAGGAAAAATAGGTAACATATATTATATAAAGAGAACAACAAAGTCTGTACAAGATGTACAAACTATACAAAATCAAAACCTACGAATCCACTGCCAAAAAAACTTCCAAGGGTCTAGGACCCGTATAAATCAAACAAGTATCAATCCCTCCCTGTACCCCAATAATCAAAGAGAGAAATATCCTCAGATTTGTTTAGCAATATTGTGCTAATCGTGTAGCTAACATGCGGCACTTGAGCCTTCTCTATAGAGATCTTGCAAAATCACCGATTGAAGACGATGCCAAAAGAATTAGAAAAAAGGGGAGTGCATAGTACCTTAGAAGATTAGTTAATTTCAAGGGTATTTAAGGGGAAAAAAATTGTAAACAGATGCGGTGATACTTCTGTTGATGATTCTCCGTTCTGTAACTGCGACCGCAACAAGATGACCTCAACGCACGCTATTGGAATTGCCCTGGAGGAGTCGGAACCCTCACAAAACCCTATGTCGCTTTGGTTCAGCGACTCGTTCCTCTTCCCATCGCCGCAACCACCAATCCAGGAAAGGTTGTTGGCGCCGAGTGCCACCGTCTCGTCTCCCCTGAACCTGTTCTCGTGCCGTTGTCGAAGGCAGTGGTGGAGAAGCCTTCGTCGTAGAGTTAGGAAGGGGAGTGTATTTACTTGGGTATTCTTGGAAAAGAAAAATAAAGAGGGAGTGTTTTAGCAAAGAAGTAGAGTGGATATAGCACCTCCCTATTTTAAACATACTTATTTATGTCAGTTAACCCAGTATTGAAGTTGTCTGCAAAATTTGATGCTCTGCTCTTTCACAAATTAAACACATGTCATGCAGCCCAGAAATTAAGTTGCATGGAAAACTTTGTTAAGCATACTAATATTTTAGTCCGTGCATTCTACAGAATAAATATTTATTTATACAAATAAAATTTATAATTTATAATAAATATTTAGGGGTACTTAATTCATGAATAAATACTTTATTCCCATAAATATACGAGAGGAAAAATTTACCCCATATTTATTATGGAGTAATAAAGTAATTAATTCTGAATATATTTTATTATTGAATAAGTCATAATTTAATTTTTAATCAGTATTTAATCATAATAAAGGAAATAAGAAATATTTATTCACATCCATGAAACAGGAATCACTCTTTGTGACTAAAAATACAATACATGTATCCTCATTACTGCTCATAATCTCATGTTAATTTACAATTATTTGAGAAATATATTTTCTGACTAGAATCCCAATATCTCTAATTTTGTTAGAATAGCAAAGTTCCTCTCAATCTCTCTGAAATTACTAGGATCTCATTCTTCTCTAACCCACTACTTCGATCATGTAGGGTGTGCTAGAGACAATTTTCTTATACATCAAGTTTACTACAAGGATATATATATATATATATATATATATATATATATATATATATATATATTCAATCATTTTTTATGGTTAACCATGTTTTAATTATTCGTGTGTATATAAATATATTTCCGATATTTTTTTTAGTTAACCAAACACATTTTTTATAATATACCCAAAAATAATATTTTCATATTTTATTCCTAGAAATAATACTTTTGGACTAATAAAACTATTCTTGAAACAAACGCCCCTTACAAATAATTTATGTTATTATCTATTGTTATTTTTAATTATCAAGATCTTTTTTTTTATGTGTTGTTTAAGGCTTTTATATATAAACCAAGAAATGTAATAAATATTTTTGATTCAATAAAACAGTTATGGGATTTTCTATTTTACTCTTTTTCCTTTTCATTTTATAATAAATACATGTGTAAATTAATTAAAGATTAATACATAAATAAGAATATTATTGATTAATGTAATTGATATGATCTTGAACTTTACAAATAATGGATAAATAGAATTTTTTTTTTAAATCTGACAATTAAAAAGAAATAGAGGGAGAAATAATTTCTTGATGGAATCTTAAATGTATATATTAGGTTTACGATTCTATTAGACTAAAATAAAAGAAATAAAACATAAGCAAAACTGAACATATATTGTACCAAAATTGAAAATTTTCTCAAATATGGATTAAAAAACATCTTTATTTTAAAATAGAAGAACCAAAATTGCAAATTAATAGAGATAGAAAATCAAAATTATATTTAATCTATTATATATATAAGAAGGTTTTGTTCTATGACATATCATGTCATGTGACAGTTTCATATTCATTATTCTCAATTAAATGTAATTAATTTTATTTATATTTATTTTATTCTTCTTTATTAAATACAGTTAATTTGAATATTATTTTAATTATTTTATTATTTTTCATTAAATGCAATATATTTGAATATTCATTTTAATTGTTATATTCTTCTCTATTTCTTTTTAATTGT
>PYAF01002383.1:143069-160391 GCA_007407185.1 Glycine tomentella
ATAACAATAACTCCATTTACTTTTATCTTCTTAATTTCTTTCCAAATACTTAAGCAGAACCAAATCACTTTCAAGTATATAACATAATATTCAAAGGCAACATATGCCCAATGATATAAAAACTTAACACAGTAAACCTATCAAGCAATTAATGCACCAAATTGGCAGTAAAACTACATCTCAAAGTTCCATGTAGTCTTAGCACTAAGTGTGGGAGTTTTCAATTTCTCAACCAGTTTAACGGATGCGGCAATCTGGAAGATAAAGCTTCAAATCTCAAACTTCATCCCAGCCAATAGCATGTCTTAGAAAGAAAAGATACAATATGTACTTTCAGGATTAAAGTGGTTTAACGGCCTATGGCCAATGCAATACATTTAACAGCATCAAAGTGTAACCAAATTAAAATTCCAAGACCAAAATAAAAAATTATGACCTAACATATTCCGAGTGGTAGTGCACTACAACCTCTACTTTCACAGTTTCACTACAAGAGAGGCAAAACCACAAAAAACTCAGCAAGCCTTTTCTACCAAAACTGGAAGTTTTCAAGACAAATAGATTAAGAGAAAGAAAAAAACACTAATCAACAGAAACTAACACCACAACACAACTCCTGGAAACATAACACATTGAACAAGGGAAAGCAAAATCGTCTGAACCTAGCTTAAATCATCAAGGGTCAGACTACAGCTGTGCTGGCTAGCTTCTAATTTAAAAAGTCCACACTGTACAAAGTTACAAACCAAAAAAACACTATATGTACAACAACCAATTACATTATATAATTACCTAGTTAAGTATAAATTACTTCTCTAAGGACTTGAACATGATGCTTCATGTCTTGATTCTCTCAAATATCCAAGAAGTGTCTCAGCCTGCAAAACCAACAAGAAACTTCAATAAAAGGTAGTCAACCAAGAAAAGACTACAATGTTTGAGGGAAAAAACAGCAGAGAATGCAATCTTGTAAACAGCAAATGCATGTCTACTGTCGGTGAATGTAAAACCTACATTTGAAGCAAACAAAGGCATCTATAAATAGAAAAAAAACATGTATAATAATGCCTAATAGTCTGTGTATGGTACTTTGTTTTGAGTGAAAATAAAAGGAACAGGAAAAGGACTGCATTCATCATCCCTTGGAAGAGTTGGAAGGTAGGATTCATTTTCTGTGGAAAGCATATATTTTGCATGACTCCCTTATAGGAAGTATCAGGAGGGGATAAAATGGTTTATGCGTCCTACATTTCCCCCCAATTTACATACCCATTATGTAAATATTTCAAATAAATCTACTATACTAGATAAAGGGCAATCAGATCATTTTAATGGTAGATCAAACCAAACAAAAAAAGGGGAGTCAACGACACTTCTTTAGCAATGCATGTTGCCAAACAAAGGAAGTGATGACTCCCTCAGTGGAAATGACAATAACTCCTACTTTGGAAATCCATGGCGGTAACATAAAAACCGAATACCAAACACTTATTAGTTCCAAATGTGAGTTGCCAGAGTACCTCGAACAGCAGAGAGCAAAATATTGTCAAAGCTGAGATTAGGGAAAGTACCTGACTGGAAGAGAGCAAATGTGCGAGTGCCGTCACGGTGGCCGGTGACGTTGAAACCTTGGGATGAGGAGGGTTGAGGTCGCGAGCTTAAGGACTGCTTGGGATGAGGAGGGTTGAGGTCACGACTGCAAAAGCAAGGGTTAGGGATGATAGGGAAACTTAAGCGCGCGACAGAGGTGGTATTTGATTTGGGGGATGATGTCTTATTTTAACAAAGACAACATCGGTTTTCATTCAAAAACCGATGTTAACTAGTACAACTTAACATCGGTTTCATTAAAAAACTAATAACCAATGTTAAGTACTTCACATTAACATCGGTTTTCTTAAAAAACCTCAAAAATCGATGTTAACTATTGCACCGTAACATCGATTTTAGTTAAAAATTTGAAAACTGATGTTAACTACTTAACCTTAACATCGGTTTTTCTGTAAAAACTTAAAAACCGATGTTAATGTGGGATGGTTAACATCGGTTTTGTCTATTTTTATGAAAACCGATGTTAAATTGATCCTGTTAATTATGAATTTGCCACCGCGTTTTCGTTAACATCGGTTTTTCACATAACCGATGTAAAAGTAGCGATGTTAAAAGCTATTTTTTAGTAGTGTAAAGCCTTGTTTGTGGTGGGCTTTAGATTTGGGTTTCAAAAATTTTAAAAGTAACAATCAAATTTAGTTTTAGTTTCTAAAAAATTTAAAACCAATTTTTAAAATATGATTAATTTCAAAATAAATTCATTTTGAAAGTTTCATATTATAATAAAATTAGTTTAAGACTACTTTTGTGTCAGGTGACGATATGTTAGATAATTTTCATTTTTAGTTGATAGAGATATCTTTGATTTGATAAGATATAATCTTGTTTTTATTTGATAAGATATAATCTTGTTTTTATTTGATAAAATATAATCTTGTTTTTATTTGATAAGATATATTTGATGGCTTAGGCCCATTGTAAACCTAATTCATCCTATAAATACATGAGTAAGGGCGGAGGCAAAATACACAAAAATTTGAGAGCCTCAAGTGACAGTCTTGAGTGCCATATTTGAGCAAGCCACCGTGCTTGCATATTTGAGAGCTTAGAATGAAACACTGTGAGTGTTTGAGTGACCACCATTATTGGAGAGGTTGAGTGTACCACCATTTTGGTGTGTTTTTTGATTCATTGTAACCCATATTTGTTATAGTAGATTTTCATACTGGACTAGGTCCCGTGAGTTTTTCTTTTCTCACATTGAGGAAGGTTTTCTCACGTAAAACAAATTCTGATTGTCTCTCTCGCTCCCTTTTGATTTTATTCCGCTTCTGCAATTTGATATTTAAGGGTCTAAGATACCCAACAGTGGTATCAGAGCCCAGGTTTGAGGGTTCTGAAGAAACCGAGATAGAGACTAGTGGCATAACTCATGACGGAGATATGTTCAAATTGACTGCAGATAACTTCAACTATTGGAGGTCGATGATGGAGGATCATCTTATCTGCAAGGATTTATATGATCCCATTGTTCTTGAAGAAAAACCGACTGGGAACTCGGACAAGGATTGGGAGATCCTGAGTCGGAAGGCCGTGGCCACGATCAGGAAATATATCGACAAAATCCTCTTTGAGCACGTGTCCGAATTCACGAATGCGTATGAATTGTAGAACAAGTTAGAATCCATGATTCAGAAAAAGACTCCCAGGAACAAAGCACACCTGGTTCGTCGGCTTGTGAAGCTTGAGTACAAGGACGACATGAGTATGATCAAGCACCTCATTTCCTACAAAGGAATTGTGAATCAACTGTCCAAAGCCAACATGAAGATTGATGATGAGATGCAGACTTTGTTGTTGCTGAGTTCGTTACCGGAAAGCTGGGATACTTTGGTGGTGACTTTGAGCAACTTGGTTCCAGAAGGAAAACTGACGATGGATGCCGTGATAGACAGTCTCCTGAATGAAGAAGCCAGGAGAAGAGAACGAGGAGTATCCAACACGTTTGAGGCTAGCTAACGTTGCTGAAAACAGAGGAAAGACCGACTCCTAGGGTCGTGGCAAGAGCCGGGGTGGACAAGATAAGTCCAGAGGCCGGTCTAAGTCCAAACATGATCTGAAGTGCTTCTACTGTGGGAAGGTAGGACACAAGAAGCCGGACTGTAGGACTCTGCAGAATGATGAACAGAACGGCTGTGTGAAGTCGGATCAAATTGTTCCCAGAAGAAGAAGTGATCAGAGTACCACGGCTGTGGTTGCTAACCCGAATATCGAGATATTCCTCCTCAGTGAGGAAATGTTGAACATAGCCCATGATGACTGCACTTGGATTGTTGACTCCGGTGCCTCGTTCCACGTCACCCCACATGAGGGATTCTTCTCCACTTACAGGAAAGGGATTATGGTGTCGTGAAGATGGGAAATCAGGTGACCAACAGGATTGTTGGTGTTGGTGATGTAATCCTGACCACAGACACAGGGTGCCGGGTTACGCTAAAGGATGTAAGGCATGTACCTGACATGCGTTTGAATTTGATCTCGGTTGGAAAACTAGATGATGCCGGGTCAGTAAATTACTTTGGAGAAAGTAGATGGAAGCTGACTAAGGGAAGCTTAGTCGTGGCCCAGGAAAGAAAGAAGCTCCTTGTATGTCATGCAAGGAAAGACCAATGGCGGAGAAGCCAATTTTGTTCGAGATTAATCGAGCTTGGAGCTGTGGCACAAGCGCCTCGGCCACATGATCGAGAAAGGACTCCAGATTTTAGAGAAGAAATAACTACTGACCGGGTTGAAAGGTCAAGTACTGGAGAGTTACACGCACTGCCTAGCTGGAAAGTAGCACCGGGTTTCGTTTGTGAAATCGGATCAACCCAAACGACGCAAGAATATCCTTGACCTCGTCCATATAGATGTTTGCTCCATGTCCGAGAGATCACTCGGTGGAGCTCAGTACTTTGTTTCTTTTATTGATGATCACTACCGCAAAGTGTGGGTTTATCTTCTGAAGACAAAAGACCAGGTACTCCAATCTTTCAAAGAATTTCACGCTATGGTGGAAAGGGAGACTGGCATGAAGTTTAAAGTTGTTCGTTCTGATAATGGTGGTGAGTATTGTGGTCCCTTTGATGCTTACTGTAGAGAAGCCGGGATCCGACTTGAGAAGACGCCCCCCAAGACTCCACAATTGAATGGAATGGCTGAGAGGATGAACCGGACTATTGAAGAGAAGGTCCGATGTATGTTGTCCAATGCCAGGTTGTCGAAAACATTCTGGGGAGAAGCCGTCAGAACTGCAGTTGATTTGATCAACCTCTCACCATCTCGACTGCTTGAAGGAGAAGTTCCAGAGGAAGTCTGGACCGGTCGAAGAGCAACTTATGATCACCTGAGGGTGTTTGTATGCCGAGCTTTTGTACATATCCCCAAAGATGAAATGACAAAGCTCGATGCAAAGACAATGGAATGCATCTACCTCGGTTCACCGAAAACCGAGTTTGGGTTCAGACTGTGGGATCCTATCAAGAAGAAGATAGTGAGAAGCCGAGATGTGATTTTTCATAAAGATGAGACACTTCATGACATCTCGAAGTCCCAAGTCCGGGTTACTATCAGACGTGAAGAACCCGACCCTCCTGACCTAGATGAAGAGCCCATCCCTCTTGTGCAAGCTGAAGCAGGGGGAGAAACTGAAGATGGTGTTGATGAGGACCAGGATGAAGATGAAGAACCGGATTCTCAAACGGCTAATGAAGAATAGCCAAGATACCCCACTAGAGAAAGAAGACCTTCTATGAGGTACCCACCTGATGAATACACCGTCATTGCTGAAGATGGTGAGCCTCAGAGTTATGATGAGGCCATAACGAACTCGGAGAAAGAAGCGTGGGAGAAGGCAATGCAGGACGAGATGAATTCCTTGCATGAAAACCAAACTTATGAGTTGACCGAGCTGCCTAAAGGGAGACGAGCTCTGAAGAACAAGTGGGTGTATAAGATCAAGCAGGAAGAGAATGGGTAGAAGCCGAGATATAAAGCCCGGATTGTAGTGAAAGGATGCAATCAAAAGAAGGGGATTGATTTTGAAGAAATCTTCTCTCCTGTTGTGAAGATGACCTCGGTCCGGATTGTGTTAGCTATGGCAGCTACAATGGACCTCGAGGTAGAACAGATGGATGTGAAGACCGCATTCCTTCACTGTGAGTCGGAGGAGGAGATATATATGGAGCAACCTGAAGGGTTCCGAGCTCCAGGATGCGACGGCATGATATGCCGATTGAAGAAAAGTCTCTATGGCTTGAAGCAAGCACCTTGACAGTAGTACAAGAAGTTTGATTCCTTCATGACAGAACATAAGTTCATGAAGACGGACGCCGACCACTGTGTATTTGTGAAGAGGTATGAATATGGAGACTTTCTGATCCTTCTGTTATATGTTGACGATATACTGATTGTAGGGCAAAGCAAAGAGAAGATTATCGCCTTGAAGAAGGCATTGAGCTCATCCTTCGCTATGAAGGACCTCGACCCTGCAAGACAGATTCTCGGAATGAAGATCATCCAGGATAGAACGAAGAAGCTACTATGGCTAAGTTAAGAGAAGTATGTTGAGAAGATCTTGAAGAGATTCAGCATGGACAAAGCCAAGACAGTTAGCACCCCCTTAGCTGGGCACATGAAGCTGAGTAAAAGGCAGTGTCTGAGGTCTGATGAAGACAGAGAAGAGATGCAAAAGATCCCATACCAATCCGCCGTCAGAAGTTTGATATATGCAATGGTTTGCACAAGACCTGACCTGGCGTTTGCAGTTGGAATGGTGAGCCGGTTTCTTTCAGATCCCGACAGAGAGCACTGGGAAGCAGTGAAGTGGATCTTCAGGTACTTGAAAGGTACATCCGATTTTTGCCTCCGATTTGGAGATGGTGAAGCCAAGCTGCAAGGCTACTCGGATGCCGATTTAGGGGGAGATCCCGACTCGAGGAAGTCGACAACTGGATATTTGATTAGATTTGCTGGAAGAGCAGTCTCTTGGCAATCAAAATTGCAGAAGTGTGTTTTTTGATTCATTGTAACCCATATTTGTTATAGTGGATTTTGATACTGGACTAGGTCCCGTGAGTTTTTCTTTTCTCACATTGAGGAAGGTTTTCTCACGTAAAACAAATTTTGATTGTCTCTCTCGCTCCCTTTTGATTTTATTCCGCTTCCACAATTTGATATTTGAGGGTCTGAGATACCCAACACGATAATAGTAATAGTGATGACAAATTTTTAAAACTCGGACCGACCCAGCCGATCCAATAGCGACTTGTTGGTTGGACCTAGTCGAGTCATAAGTCCAATCCACTTTGCTTTTGACCCGGATTGACCTGGTCAAGTTTACGGTCGAACCGATGTCCCGGTGACCTGTCAACCTGAATCAGGTCACTTATCTTTTTTTCCTGATCATAGTCGAAATGACATAGTTTTAATTTGAACCCATTTTAATTTTAGAAACCCTATCAGCCTATCATTCTTCCACTCATAGTCTCACTCAGTCGCCAACACACTGCGTTACTCGCCAACCTCTCATTTATTCCTTTCATCGTGGCGTTGTGCTGTCGTGACCTTGTTAAACTCCCTCAATTCATCTTCAACGTTGTCCAGAGCCGCAAGTGAGTCCAACTAAATTTATTTTTTCTTTTTCATTTTGTTTTATTTTAGTTTTTTGTGTGTGTGATTTTGAGTTAAATTGATCTTTTGATTCATTGTTGAGTATTTTTGTGGCCGTAATTTCATTGTTTGTAGAGTTAAATTGATTTAGAAGTAACTGCAATTGTGGTTGAGTTGCAAGTGAAATTGTGGTCTCAGATTATTTTTTAAAACTATGGTTTGAAAATTTGGATTAATTTTTTATATTTTATAGTCTAAATTGATGTGATATGACCATGTTTCATTTTAGTGTGGATATTGATATATACTGTCATTTATGTCTTTGATGTTAAATGTTAGAGCTAATAGTCATTTTTTAACTTGTATTCTTCATATTTTATTTGGTTTTGAGACTTTTGAATTTCAATGCACCAGAAGAAAGATTTTAAGATAGGTATAAAATTTTTATTTTTTTATTATAGATCGGGTTATGCGGTCAATTAGTGATCATCGATTTGACCCCTGACCTAGTGCTTTAATCAGATTAGTCACCGGGTTGATTTTTAAAACTATGAGTGATGGTATCAACAATGATGGCATAG
This sequence comes from Glycine tomentella, assembly GCA_007407185.1. Classification (NCBI taxonomy): domain Eukaryota; kingdom Viridiplantae; phylum Streptophyta; class Magnoliopsida; order Fabales; family Fabaceae; genus Glycine; species Glycine tomentella. The sequence continues at coordinate 150,851 of PYAF01002383.1, forward strand.
AGATATTAGTGGTGGTTGTGATGATAGTGGCAGTGGTGATGGTGGTAGGGATACCAATGGTGTTGGTGGCAATGGCGGTGATGGTAGTGGTGTTGGTGGTGGCAAGCAATGATGATAGTGGTGGCAACGATGATATAGAGATGGTATTGGTGGTAGTAGCAGTTGTGGTGACAATGGTTGTGACGATGGTGGTAATGGTGTGAGCTAGTGGTGATAATAGCGGTAGTGACAATAAAAAGTATCGTTGTCTAATGTGGGAAATGTGTACTCTTTTAAAATTAAACCATATTCATATTTTTTTTTGTTTTGAAAATGAGTGTAAATACATTTCAAAGATGATTTTTAAAAATCATTTAAGCTCCATTTTTTGTCAAACACATATTTTTAAATGGAATTTGAAAATAAAAAATAAAAAACCTACAACCACTCCTAACATACCATAAGCTAGTTAATTTTAACATACAATAATAGTTAAAAACTGCCACAATGTTTAAATTAATTATTTGAACTCTTTAATTGATTTTAATAATTTTTATTGTCACTCCCATCACTACTAGAAAAGATATCTTTTACGATGGTTCTTTTAGCCATCCAACGTCGGTTCTTGAATCATCTTCATAGCCAACGTCGTGGAAAATCAACACTAACCGTCTTTGAATGTATTTTTTTAAAATAAAATAAAATTAAAAAACATTAAATTCTAAGACGGTTCTTTGAAAAATCGTCTTAGAATGTATACATTCGAAGACGGTTCTTTAAAAAACCGTCTTAGAATGTATACATCTAAGACGGTTTTTCAAAGAACCATCTTAGAATTTTTTTAAAATAAAAAAAATGGATAATTCTAAGACGGTTTTTTCAAAGAATCGTCTTAGAATGTTTTTTAAAAAAAATCACAAAATTCTAAGACGGTTTTCTCAAAAATTGACTTAGAAGTACACATTCTAAGACGATTTTTCAAAGAACCGTCTTAGAATATCATTTTAAAAAATAAAAAAATTGCAAAATTAAAAGATAAACGAATGCAAAATTAGATACAAGTTTACAGAACTAAAATAAAATTACAAAATGGAAGAAATAAACCATAACTCAAGTGAAATTTTTAACAAAAGTAATAAACTAATATTTAGCCATATAAAAAATGAGAGTAAGAAGGAAGAAGAGTACATACATAGCAACAACAATAGCAATCAATATGAATAAAGAGGCTCCAAAGCCTATGCCACCAATTCATTTGAAGACTTCATTGCAGCTGATTGCATCCATGCCTTTCTAGCTGCCATACGTTCTTCAGAGTCATTTGAAGCTGAGAATATGGTCATTTGAAACCTTACTAGACCTGTTTTAAGGGGGCATTGATAACATACAATTCAAAATTTCAGCTAAAGATATGGTCAGGGCATATTGATATTTACAATAGTGCAATGAAATTTTCTTTTATAGACAGAAACAGTAAAGGGAAGCATCTTGTAAGAAAACATCGCAGTAGAACCAAAGTCTAAACTCTCCTAAGATAGTTTGAAAATAAGTGCATAGAAGTCTATACTATCATGTATCAACGGTCAACACCAAGCACATGTTAAGAAATTACAGTATTTTCTTATACTATCAGTATCAAGTCATTCTTATCAGATGCTCTAAAGGGGGATAAAATAACAAACAAATCACAAAACTAGCGTGAACTTTTCAGGTTTTGTACATAGGAAAAAACTAGTTCAGTGAAAAATAACAACAAAAGTCTCATCTCACTATGACAGAAAATTAAAAAACTTCTAATCCATAATTGATTACCTCAGCCCTCTTCCTTCCATCAGTGCCCTCTAAATCCATAGCAATTGTGCTTGGCTCAATCCCAACACACTTGGATATCCAAATGCCCTTGGTTGTTTGAGATCTGCAACAATATGATACTCAATTACAAGTTCAATAAACTAAACTCAAACATAACAGCTAGCAAGAATGTCAACAAGACATTCAGTTTTCTCTGCCCAAAACAACAGCCCAATAATTTCAGAACCGAACCTTCCCTTGAAAGCATCCATCTCCCTGAAACTTGTGTGGAAAAGATGATTCATTAACATGATCTTCCCTACTCAAAAGAAAAACACACAAAATATTAACTCTCACATAGACAAATAGACCCTTAACCAAATTCTATTTGTCCCTCTCCTTTTGTTATCTATTTTCTCATCATTAGTTTTTCCCACCCCTCCCTTAAACAACATAACACAATACTAATTAGTTAGTTAATATAAATCAATAATAAAAGAAAAGGATTGAAAATGTTACCCACATTCGTCAATTGGGATATGGTTCCAGTATCTTCTATCATCCTTCCCTTGGCTAAAATGCACAAACACAATTTACCCATGCCAAGATCCTGTTAAATTGTGTAATTTAAATTTCAAACTATTATTAGGATTTGTTAGGTTGTTACATATTTTTATTATTATATTTAAATAGGAATTAAGATTAGATCAGTTTGTTATTATTCTGTATTATTAGGAGGTTGTTGAACTGCTCTTATATATATAAGATCAACCTCACGTTGAGGGAAAATATATGAAAGAGAACGGAGAAATGAATGAAAGCAGTAATTTATCTATATATGATTTTTAACATGGTATCAGAAACATGGTATCCTCCATAAAAGAGTCATGGTTCCCTTTATGAATGAGAGTCACGATTCCCTCCATGAAAAAAATTATCTTCCGCTGCCATAAGAGTTTTTCTTCTTCATATTCTCAAACTTTCATCTTTTTTTTTTCCTTTCCTATCAATACCTATATTTCACTTTTATTTCTCTTCACATAACCTTCGCATCTTCGGTCCCGGCTTGAATCCTTGCCCGTATCTTAATCTTCTTCACAAAAACAACACAAACAACATAACATAACTCCGTTTTGAATCCTTCTCGTACCTCAGTATTGAAGCCTTCATGCACGTATTCCATTTGAAGGTCATTGATGTGAAGCTCGTTGCATTGTTCTAAATCTTTCACAGACCAACCCTGAAGTCTATTGACATGAACATGTGATTGTTCCGAATCCATTTCTCGTATCTCAATTCTCTATGCACGTATTCCATTTGAAGATCATTGATGTGAAGCTTGTTCCATTGTTTTGAATCCTTCACATACTATCCCTGAAGTCTATTGACATGAACATGTTATTGTTTCGAATCCCTTCCCATATCTCAATTTTCTTTCTACCTCACATAACCGAAGCACATGTTGTGGACTATCCTGATGCACCTCTTGAACCTATTGCTGATCAAAGTCATTCATGGAAGAGTGTTTGAAGAAGCAATTGGGAAGTTGGGCATGACCGATATTCATGCACCAACTTGAGGGGGAGTGTTGAATTGTGTAATTTAAATTTCAAATTTTTATTATTAGGATTTGTTTGGTTGTTACAATTTTTTTATATTTAAATAGGAATTAAGATTAGATCAATTTGTTATTATTCCGTATTATTAGAAGGTTGTTGAACTGTTCTTATACATAAGAACCTCACATTGAGGGAAAATATATGAAAGAGAACGGAGAAATGAATGAAAGCAGTAATTTATCCGTATATGAGTCAAACTTTTTGTACAACTCACACAACTCTAAATTATCAAAATAACAACTATCAATGTAATAATAATTGAACCGGTGATCTTATGCATGAGAGAACTAAATTTAAGGGATAAACCGAATAAAAATATCTAAAGCATATTTATTTTTAAATTGAAACAAACCCATCCAAATTATGTAAATTATGTGAGTTGCTTTTCATATCACATGATACAGTTGGCGTTTGTGAAAGCTACCAAATCTGAACAAACATTTGAACAAAGTAGATACATATGTTCCTTTTCAGTCGCACTCAAGTCTCAAATGAACAACCAGCAGTAAACATTATTACCTTGTGAAAATTGAGGTTGTCATCAAAAGGAACCATAATGCCAAGCTTGGTCTTATTCCTTAGCCAAGTGATGGTGTTTCGGCAAACCGGTAGCAAGATAATAGCCATGTTCAATTTAAGTGTTTCAGCTGCACCTTTGGCCATGCATACACAATGGCCCATCACCTCACATGCAGCTTTTCTCCTATACTGCACAAATTTGTAGGCAAATAAATACAAGGATAATTACAAAATAACTACAACAATATACAATTACTCTAATTAACATATTTCTTTGAGATTATTTACGTAATCATATGAATATTGAACGTGAGAATTTTAAGATTGTTTAAATTTGGCACTCAAAATTTGATAACTTGTAAAAAAAATAAACATATATGTTATTAATTTTGAATTTATTTTTTTATGAATTTAGATATACGATTTTTTTAAATAGGGAGATAAATAAAGCAATTACAGAATTTGCAGCGTTATATATACTATGCAGAAGTAATTCGGGAGAATTGGATAATAAAGTCAATAATTTAAAAAAGAAATAAGAATGAAGAAATAAAAAGGCACTTGCAGCATTATAAATAATAGAAAGAAGTAAGTTTAATATGCAAAAGCAATAAGCACTAATACAATTAAGTTGTTTCATATTTATTAAACAAAATATTTATTAAACTTATTTAAAAATGATGGATTGGTAAAAGCAATGTGAAAGCATAAATTATTATATAAAGAATTGTCTTCCAAAAATAAAATCAACCCACGATACAAAAATAAACAGAGTTTGAAGAATATTTATATGGGGAAATCAAGTACTAGCAATGCCCAACCCATATATCAATTATCTTGGTCAAAGTAGTGCACAAGTTCTACCCTGATCCAAATACATAAATAAATAAGCAAGCAAGCGCAAGAGAAGCAAGCAAGCACGAGAGAAGCAAGCAAGCAAGCGCGACGGAAGCAAGCAAAGTCACTTAGGCTGGTTGGAAGCATTCCTCGTCGATGAAGCTGGCATTGCCCTTTCCGCCACTAACATGTGAAGTGGAGCTTTTTCTCACTGGTGAATGAATGAAATTTTAAAAAAGCATTAAATAGTGGATGAGAGAGAAAGGGAACAACGAATGAGAACGAATTTTAAAGACGATTTTGAAAAAACTATTTTGGAACAATTGTTTTCTAAGTCAATTTTTCCAGAACTGTATTTGAATACTTGCATTTAAAATGGTTTTCACAAAATCGTCATAGTTTATTTCTTTTTATTCACAAGTTTGCCACCACATAGGAACCGCCTTAGATTTGATGTCGTGAAATATCACTTTTGTAGTAGTGCATATTCAATGAACCAACATAAAAATACAACTTCAGCACATAGCTGCCTTTCATCAATTTGAATCCAACACAACAGAGCAACAAATATCCAACAAGATTCAATCTACAATCAATTAACCAAAGCAATGGCATTTTTAGGTAGCCTCAATCTTTGCACTCCGCACCCAATAGTACATCATTTTAGTAAACCAAACTAACTTTGTTTCTCCTCCGTCGCCCGCAGAGGCGACGATTCCTTATCCTAGAAAAGCCCAGGTATTTCCCTCTTCCAAAGTATGTCTTTCTTCTCAACTCGAAATACAATCTAACTTCTGAAATATTAATTGGAAGGCATAGCTTATTTTATTGATGGTTCTTAACTTGTAATACCATTTTACAATAATTAGTCAAAGCACAATACATCAATTCATATGATGTAAGGTCAACGCAAAGCTTGTAAAGAAGAAATTTCCTTGATAGTGGAACTTTAGCCAAGGTTTGGCTGGAAGAAACTGGATGTACCTTCTCTTGTTGAGAGGTGAACCAATATAGCTCTTTGTGTGAATTACTTTCTCTCAATCTCATATTTCTGTCATTGATTACTAGTCTTTTGGATAATCATTTGTATATCAACAGATAAACTTTTTCTGCAATTACTTTCTGTGAAGGGTGAGCCTTGATTGACTGAAAATCGTTATTCAAAATGGGTGTCCTTGTGATACGATCCTAAATCCGCTGCTTATTTTAAAGAAATTTTAAAGATCCTGTTTTAACCAATTCACCCCCCTGTTGGTTAATTGTGTGTGCTCATATTGTTTTCAATTGATATCAGAGCTTGTTCTTGAGTGTTATTGAAGATCACTATTTTTTAAAAGAAAACAAATACCACACAGATTACCTTCAAAGAGGATGTCTCCCTCATTCGTCCTCTGATGTTTGAATGAGAGCATTTCAGTTTTTGGAAAAACAGAATGCAAATTTTCATTCAATCAAATGATCCCGATGCATGGAATGCAATAGAAAAAGGTCAATTGGTTCCTATGAGAACGGTTGGTAATAATATGATTTCCAAAGAGTGGGATGAGATGGCAGATGCAGAAAAGAGAGTTGTTCAGTATGATTTTAAAGCTAAGAATACGATTACTTCTACACTTTCTTCTAATAAATTCTTTAGATATGTTAGGTGTAAAAGCGCAAAGGAGATGTGGGAGATGTTGAAAGTCACCCATGATGGGACATATGAAGTCAGAAGATTAAGGAAGCATGCCTTGATTCATGAGTATGAAATGTTCAACAAGACCATGACAACCAAAGGTGACAACAATCAAGGAATCAAAAGATCTATCCAAGATGTCCATGACTGCACTTTTTGGTAAGCTTCTTGAGTATGGATTAGAAATGTCAAAACTACAGATGCAGAAGATGCAAATAAGAAACAAAAGAGCATAGCCTTGAAAGCTGCATCATCTAGTGTTGAAAGAGAAGAAGACTCAAGTGAAGATGAAAGTGATGAACGCTTGAACCTAATAGTCAAGAGAATCAACAAGTTCAGGAAGAACAAAAAGAACAAGAAGTTCAATAAGTTCAACCAAAGAAAGGACAATAACAACAGCAACGCAAACTTCTCCTGCTGCGAATGTGGTAAGCCAAACCATTTTAAATTTGAATGTCCTATATTTTTAAAGAAGCAGTTAGGTGAAAAGAAATCAAAGAAAGCCTGCAATGAATGGGAAGACAATGCCTCAACAATATCTGATTCATCAAATGAGAATGAAAATGCTAATGTATGATTCACTTCCATAATTATTGAAGATGAAGAACTCTCAAGTGCTGAATCATAATTAAACTTTGAACACTACTACAAAACATGCCTTTTACATCGGTTATTTGTGCCTTTCTACGACGGTTGTACGACAGTCTTCGTATTCAACATCGTTGAAAGTCATCACTTTCGACGACGGTTGTCAAAAATTGTCTTTGTATCTCTCACTTTCTAAAACGATTTTTACTAACAACCGTCTTAGAAAGTGAGAAATACAAAGACGGTTATTCCTAACAACCGTCTTAGATTAGTGTAATTTTTTTAAAAAATAAAGGTGATCTAAGACGGTTTTCAGGAATAACTGTCTTTGAATATGAACATTCTAAGACGGTTTGCCTAACAACCGTCTTAGATCAACTTTTTTATAAAAAAATATATATATTAAAAGAACTACTTATTGTTGTCTTGGTGAATTGAAAAACAAAAGAAAAAAAATAATGGAACAAAACTCATATGTCTTCCTTTTCTTTTGTATTTGTGTTGTTTTCAGAGAGTGCTATTATGTAAACCAAAGAAATAACACGTACCTATCACAATCTGATTATTAACCACATGTTGTAGATTCGAGACGCAGCCACTTCCTCCTTTTCTACCATCTCCCTAGTACCTCTTACTCTTAGGACAAGAATAATTATAGCTCCCACGTAGATCAATGCAATGATCTAAACAGTCATTTAGACTCAGATTGGCACACTCATCAATATCTAGTAAAGAAACAAGCAAAAAACAGGTAATACTCCATTCATTTATCAACAAACCAAATTAAATTTTTTGTCTAGTTACAACTTTGTGGGAATATAATCTGTACCTTGGCATCCACCATGAAGGTATGCATTTCCCACATAACCTTCTAAGCATATGCAAAGGAACCCTGGTCCATTGTCAGAGTCAATACACTTGCTATTTTTTTGGTATAATGACCGTGGAAAAGATTAAAAATTAAATTTACTATTTTTCGTCACAAAAAGCATTAGCGACGAAATTAGCGACAGATTTTGCGACGGATTTAGCGACGGCCAGTTGCTGGCGCTACTAGCGTGAGATTCAAGCTAGTAGCGTGAGAGTGACGCTGATAGCGTGAGATTGGCGCTGATAGCGTGAGATTTCACCAGAAGGGCTTTTCTCTCGAATATTTGGCGCCAATAGCGCCAGGAGCGGCGCCGTTAGCGTGGGAGCGCGGGCAGGGGCAGTATAAAAGGGGATTTGAACGTTTTGGTGAGCCAAAACTTCATTTTCTTCTTCCTTCTCTGGTCTCTGCCATTGATGAGTGAGAGAAGCTTCATACCCGCTCATTTCTTGACCGAAACACTTAGCTTCCAACATGAAAGATGATTGGAACTACTCAATGAGCTAGAATCCTTCATCACTTTTCCTTGAAAACCGTCAAACGGAGAGATCCAGTTCTCAAGGAAAATTCACAAAGTTGGACTCTAAGGAGAAAAGAAGGCGTTTTGAGGACATTGAAGCTTGGAGAAGCTATCCTCTAGTCTTCCTTGTCGATTTAGAGGTAAGAAACTCTGATTCTACCGGTTGTTTAAGGATTTTGTTCTTGGGGTGAATAGTGACCCATCTGTGATAGGGCTAGAATTAGCTCTGGGACCAGTTGGGAGATGTGTTTAGAATGATGAGAGAAGGAAGGATTAGCTTTCACTTTGTGATTTGGTGACTGTTGGTTTTGGCTCTAGGTTGTGCATGTGTGACTTGGACTGAGTCACTTGATTTGAGACATGCAAGGGCCATGATGATGGGCTTGTGGTGCCTGTGAGGCCATGAGAACGGTATATTATGAGATAGATCGTCCCAGCCCTATGGGAATCCCTGAGTAAGTGGATTGTGTGAGTTGTGAGCTCTGTGTGAATGGCTGAGGTTGAGTTTGTAATGACTCTGAGGCCATGGATGAGTTGAGATAGACCACTGAGGGTCTATGAAAAGGCTTAGAGTGGATGAGCCTGATGAACCTTGAGTTAGATAACCTGGGTTGGTGGAAAGGGTTGAGGTTCCTTTCCCAGAGGCAGTTGATGGCTGCTTAATGAGCTTATGCATGATTATATGCTTGGATGGTCTGTGATATGTGTGTTTGTATGCCTTGATAGGGCTTGACACGGTGGGTGTCAGAGAAACAGACCATCACTTGAGGTTTGGAGCTGCAAGCACAGCTTAACAGGTAAGCTCATCGTTCCGAGGTTTAGCCCCTTATGCTAGTTTGCCACCCAAATGGGTGATGATGATACGGCATGAAATTGATATGTATATGTATATATTGCTGTGTAAGGCCATTGTGGCCTAGTTCTGATGTAAAATAGACTGGACACCGGGATGGTGTCATTATATGAATATATGATAGCCTAGAGTGTGCTGGGCTGAATTGATGAACCCTAGGATAGACACCGAGACGGTGTGAGGGTATTTGACACCTGTGGCTTCAGGTGTGACCTTGGGCCTGAGATGGAGGAACACTGTGAGGTGTTCCATGGCTTTGATGAGATACAGATCAGAGAATGATCTGTGATGG
>PYAF01002383.1:166945-193695 GCA_007407185.1 Glycine tomentella
GAACAGATGGATCCATAGAGGATGTGAGACAAGAGGGAACCCTAAAGGGAAGTGAGAGAGGGCGGGTCAGTGAGAGAAGAGGCGGGAGACTTAAAAATAGCGTAACACCTTCTAAGACGGTTTTGCAAAACCCGTCTTAAAATCACAATATTTTAAGACGGTTTTCAAAGCACCGTCTTGGAATGGACCTTTCTAAGACAGTTTTAGTGGAACCGTCTTAGAATTATTGTATTTATTTACAAAAATGCCACCGCACCTGATTCTAAGACGGTCTACGGGCAACCATCTTCGATTCTGCGTCTTGGAAAGGCCCTTTTGTAGTAGTGTCCCTGTGACAAAACAAAAGGATTCTACTGTACAAGTTGACACCATCAATTTAAATGGTAAAAATTCTTAGTTTCCATTAGATGTAATGTGTCATTAGTGCTTGCTAAAGAAAATATAAAGAGAAAAAAAAGTTGACATTTGTTTTTTCCTAGACCAAGTTGGTGAAGTCAATGTGTTGCCTTGATTGATTAAAAGGTTATATTAGTGTGAAAACTACTGCACTAGCTGAGGATTGTGTGGTGGCTGAAATGGCAAAGCTTGTTGAAGAAGCTCAAAACAACAAAACCAACATTCAGAGATTGATTGACAGGTTCTGCATAGTTTTATACCCCAGGTTAGTCATACATAATCTACCACATTTGTTTTAATCATTCTTGGTTACAGCTGGGGCATTCTCTGGAGTTAGTACATGCAAAACTTTTGCCAGAGGACAAGGTGAAAATCATCTCAGAATTTAAGAAGGAAGGCCCAACAGCCATATTGGAATCTCAATGGGCATTTCAGGTTCTGCATTGGCAAGTGAGACAGGCAATATAATTCTTATGTCAAATAGAGTAATCATATTTTTATTGTTATCAAATAGAGTAATCATATTTGGAAAAATCGTCTTAGTTTAATTTTTTTTTAAAATAAATATGTTTAACTAAGACGATTTTAAGGAAAACCGTCTTAATTTAAATTCATTTCTAAGACGGTTCTTCTGAAAACCGTCTTAGAATGTAACCATTCAAAGACGGTTTTGGCGTGAAACCGTCTTCGAATGTTGACATTCTAAGACGGTTATGTCATAAAATCGTCTTAGAATGATGACATTATAAGACGGTTTTCAAAAGAACCGTCTTCGATTTCATCTTTTTATTTTTTTAAAAAGGCTTCTAAGATGGTTTTTTGAAGCAACCGTCTTAGAATCCTTGCCTACAAAGACGGTTCAATAACCGTCTTTGAAAGTCTTACCTTTCAAAGACGCTCGCTACAAAGACGGTTCAAGAACCATCTTTGTATGGGTAAATGAACAGTCTTAAAAAAGTGATTTTGTAGTAGTGCACGGATTCCTAACCAGTACAAGTCCTGTTATATTAAAAAAAGGAAAATATTTTCATCAAGTCAAATTGTATTCAATAAATATTTTAATGCTCAGCTACATGATCTTCTCTCTCTTACATTAGATATAAATGTGTCTGCAGCAAGTTTTGTTAGTATTGATGGAATCTGATTCATATGAGCAATTGGGCAAAGTAATGAAGCTGATCTCAACATGTTCAGCACTTGCCCTTGAGAGAAAGCAGCTAAAGCCATTAAATATGTAATTTGTAATGTCTGATTTGTTAAATACACACACACACCCCATAAATCTAAAAGGTTTAACCACATTTTTCGTCGCTTTAGTTTTAACCTCATACTTTAGGAGTTTAATTTTGAGTCTCTATAATTTCAAAATCACTAGGATTTTGGTCTTAGCCTTCCTGTGTTCATTTTCGTCTTGGTCCCTATACCAAAGAACCACTTCTTTGTGGCTTTGAAACTATAGGCACTCAACCAAACCTTTAAAGTGTAAGAATTAAAACTAAAATTTTAAAAAAACATTATAGGAACTAAAAACATATTTAACATGACATAAGAGAATCTAAAAACACAAACATAATGAAATTAACTAATTAACAACTCACCAAGGAACTCACCAAGAAATTAACTAATTATTTCTTTTATGTTCTATTTTGATGTATACTAACGGAAGGTTGTTAATTTTATGTGGCTGTTATATTATATTATATTATATTATATTATATATATATATATATATATATATATTAGTTATTTATTATTTTTATATGTATATAGATGGAAAAAAATTGCAGTAAAAAAGATATAGATGACAAACAGTAATAGCACGAAAGTAAGAAAGGGCAAAAGAGAATAAGAGATAAATGTAACTCCCCTACTTAATAATATGTTTAGTTTCACATCTTGGATATAATTTAAAAAGTTTTTTTTATGAATAATTTTAAAAGTTAATAATTATAACTTTCAAACTTGTTTATAATTCTTTATTTCTTAATGGTTTTTCAAACACGTTATTAACCAGTATATACCTAGCAATCTATTGATGCACTTAAAAATCGCTTTATTTTGTATATATTCTCTCTATTATTAATAAGTAAGGTTCACATTTCATTCCTTGAATCTAATATTTGATCCTATTTAAAAATATATAATTATATTATACTAGTGGAAGATTTTAAGGGAAAGTGTAACATATATGGCTAACGTATATTTTTTATTCACCATCAGATTTTAAGGAAAAGTGTAACATATCCTAACTTTTTGTACTACTACGCTGCCAAGTGCAAGTTTGGAATTTATTACTAATATCATTACATGGATTCAACAGAAAGTGAGATTTAAAATAATTGAGATTTTTAAAAAAAAATTATGATATGTAAAGCTTTTTAATTAAAATATGTGATTTTTTTCTTTAAAAAATTAATAACAAATGTTTTCAAGTTTTGGCTGTTTTTAGCTTTGGATCGATCCTGATTATCATATATATATATATATATATATATATATATATATATATATATATATATATATATATATATATATATGTCTTTCACATATTGAAGTTGTGATTGACCCGTTTTATTTGGATATTGGGTATATGTCTTATATTATATTTTAACACATAGCTGACACTGAATTAATGGTATGGCCATAAGGTTAATGATAAGAAACCATATTATTTATCTTCGATAATTCTAGACTTAACAATAATATATGGAAATACAAACATTTGAGCCAAGGAAGCATTTGTAATGGAAAACAGAATCTAAAAAGCGACAGAGATAGATAACTATGATACACTTAATTACCTGGAATTCACCAATACTAGGATATCTCCAACCATGCTTTACAGGACGAGTATCTTAGCTCTCCATACGGACCCAGTCCAACTTCAATCATAGAGATTAACCCATCCTCAAAATATTCATCAAACTGTACCCGAAAACTTCTCATGAAATCAAAGTAAACCTACAAAGTACAACATCCTTAATTTTATCAGCATACATAAAATGGAAACACTGCCTCCAATCATGTCCCCAAAAGGCATATGACATATAATTCAAATGATTTGCTTGGAAGAAAAGTGACTTAAAACTAAGTAACTAACACCAGTATTGTTCTCATTGCTAATATCATGTCATAATTACCTCCACAGCAATACGGCCCTCTTAAAACACGTTCCTTATCTATTCCCCAAGAAAGACATTCAGGATTGTGTCTTCCCTCTCTATTAGTGAAAAAAATGTCAGGATTGCTCCTACCTATTTCAGCAACCCAATAGGGTAATGGAATACAAACATCATCACCAAAATTACCTCCACATTCATGAAATGACATCCCAACTTGGTCAAGTGTCAACAGGACAAGTCACCACACAAGGCAGATTGAATCAGCAAGAGAGCAACTCAAAATGATTAAACTTATGATAGTCACCTGCAGCTTAAGCTTAAGATCTCGCACCATTTGAAAGAGTCTCTTGTAACCATTCCAATTAAACTCTTGTGGAGCATGTGCCTCCACTATTAAAATACGATTGTAGACAATTCTGCAGCATGTTATGTATAATCAGAAGTATACTAATTCCTCCCAAAATAATACATCGCTTAATAAATTAAAATTTTGCAAAATGCACAAGATGTGATTAATCAAATGGGGATTTAAGTGAGAAAGTGGCACGTTTACCTGTATAAAGAGAACATGAATTTTAACATCCCTAATCATATTTCTTGTGCTAGATTTTGAATAAAAATCTTCTATAGCCCCAAACCCATAAGATATACCATAGATATTGCTTCTTCAAAATCTGTACAACAGAGCTTGGAGAAAGAAGAGAAAAAGGAAGAAAGAAGAGAAGTAGATAATCCTTTGGTTGGTTGGATGAGAATGGAAGGTGAAAAGGAAGAGTAGCAGTTCCCCTGTCCCTACGAGCAAGACCCTATGAAGGATTTAGCTTCTCTAAAGTGAGGGTAGACTTTATTAAAGGATAGAGAGTATAATACTTTGTTTTGAAAGAAAGAATTAAAAAGTTACAGGGGAGTGGTAAGAAGCGAAGCAGTGCATCCTCTGGGGTTCATGACAACAGGGAAGAACCCCCTATTGAGAGTTTCGATCACAAAAAACCTCACATTGGCATCTATACTCCGTTGCGGCATGCCGGGAACGAGCAATAGAGTAGTTGATGTTGTCGACGTGAATCACGATGGCGGAGAGGACGGCGGTGCGACGGTGTCGAGCGTGCGGAGCAAGGGGTTGCGTCCCTCATGACTTCTTCGAAACCCTAGAGGGGAAGTTAGAGAGTGAGAGGGAGAGGGAGACACTAAATATAAAAACAACTAAAAAGCATTCTAAGACGGTTTTTGTAAAACTGTCTTGGAATGAAAACCATTCAAAGACGGTTTTTCAAAAGCCATCTTAGAATGATAGTTTCTAAGACAGTTTTTGCAAAATCGACGTAGAATAGTTATATTTATTTACAAAAATGCCACCGTGTTTCTTTCTAAGACGGTTATTGATTAACCGACGTTAAACCAGTGTCGTAAAAAATGCCTTTCGTAGTAGTGGAACTTGATCAACTTTTTGATGCTTTCCATGATATGCATGAAGAGGCTCAAATACTTGCAACCTCTAACAATAGGCTGAAAGGTAACCTTAGATGGCATGTTACCAAACTTGCTGAACAGCAAGCTGAACTTTGTAACTTGAAAGAAGCAAATGAAAAACTTGTTTCAAGCTACAAAGTCAATGGGTGTGTATGTGCTTCTGCTTCTTCAAATGTATATAAACGCAAGATTTTACAAAAGGAGTTTGATGATTTCAAAAAGGGTCAATCTGAAAAATATATGCAATTGCTTTCAGAAAATTCTTACTTAGTTTATCTTTTGAAAAAGCTTTATAGAGGAAAATGCACTTTAGATCAAATGCTAAGTTGGAGATACTTCTGGTTTGGGTTACAAACATGAAGCAAAACCTTTTGAAAATACAAAGTTTATACCACCAAAATAGAAGAATCAAAAAGGTTTTTCAAAAACAAAACATAATCAAATGACTCATTTTGAAAGAGCATCAAAATCTGTAACTTGCTATGCTAAAGGTCATACATCTCATAAGTGCTATGCTAAAAGATTCCATATGCCTAATGGAGATTGTATTTGGGTTCCAAAGAAAAAGAAGAAAATAACTAACCCCTATGGACCTAACATTAAGTGGGTAGCTTTCTTTGGCACTTAGTTTGATTTTTGCAGGTGTGTCTTAGAGAAAAATCATCATTATGGTACTTAGACAGAAAATGCTCTAAACACTTGACAAGTGACATGTCCATGCTTACAAATTTGACTCTTAAAGATGGAGGATTTGTCACTTATGAAGATAATAATAAAGGAAAATGAGAAGGAAAAAGATGAATCAAATGCAGAGATTGATCAGTCAATCACCTACTCAAAAAGCAAATGGAGTGTACACAAGCACATAGAGATCAAACTTCATTTCCTCAAAGATCACATTCAAAAAGGTAATTGTTCAATTGAGTTTACTGATCATTCATTGGCTGGTACATCTAACAAACCCTTATCTTGTAATTGATTCTATGATCTTAGGAACATGCTAGGTATTCTTGATGGAATCTAATATATGCTAGCATGTTTACAATGTGGCTGACTACATAATATACCATTTATATTGGCCATTCATCACATATGCTTAAAATTCAAAAACCTGCTCAAAAACACTGTTCAATCTGCATAATTGTCTGCTTTAATCGATTACTATGAGTCTTAATTGATTATTTGAGGTTTAGAGACAATCTTAGAGCCAAAACTTCACTGGAGTAATCGATTATCGTGCGAATTAATCGATTACTTGGTACTTTCAATGCTTTTCAAAATGAAAACCTTCTTGAAGTAATCGATTACTTATGGTTTAAATGCATCTAGAATCAAAATCTCTCTGGAGTAATCGATTGCAATGTTGTATTACTTGATTACTTAAGGCTGAGGACTATTTCAAAGTCTTTGCTTTCATGTCTCTTGTTCTACACCTATCATTAATGGATAAAATTCCCTTTTTACGGTGTTTGTATCTTCCTTTGCTTATCTCATATATCACTTGATTATTTTTTACTTTGATAAGCCAAAAGTGGGACAAAAATAAGAACATATTAACATATTAAAGGGGTGAAAAATGAACATAGGAAACATATACATGATGTGCAAGTGCAATTAAATCCTTATCTGATTTACTCTTAATTCTTAACTCTGAATTGTTTATTGCTCTTATCTGAATTTAATATCATATTACCTAAGATAGGGGGAGCAAAAAAATGAATATACATTGTTTATGCAAAGTATGTTTGATACTTGTTCTTGGCAAAAGCTGCATTGATTTCAGATATCAAGTATAAAGTTCATAGCTTTCATCCCTTAAAAGCACATAAAAGGCTAAATATGTTCAATTGAATTTTGGCATGATCAAAGTCAAAAAGGGGGAGATTGTTATATACAGGAGAAGCTTGAAGAAGGATCAAGATATATGGTGAAGCTTACATGAGGTTTAATTTAGCTTTTAACATGTCATTCAATTGAAGACATTTGTAATATCTAGATGTATGAGAGTTTCATCTTATGATCCATAGCATTGCATAAATATTATTCATTGGCTTGCATTCATGATTTAACAAAACAACATGGTTTGTGAAAAAGCTTTAAGATTTCATGATTGCATAAAAGCCAAGTGCTCAAGGGTTCAAGTTTTTGGAAAAATTCTTTTGGATTGCGTTAATCAATTACCACAAATTGGTAATCTATTACTTGAGCCTTGAAGAAAAGAATAACTGATTAGCAGCATTAAGTAATCGATTACTCAGTACAAACACATAAAAATACTACATGTGTTAATCGATTACAATTCATCTGTAATCGATTACTAAGACTTTTGTGAAAAGGAAAAACTGTGTTAATCGATTACATTACGTATTAATTGATTATTTTGTTCATACATCTTTTCTAGAAAGCTCAAGAACAAATTAATTGATTAAATCAAGAATTAATCGATTACTTTAGAGTATATAATCGATTTCATGGACGTATTAATCAATTACATTCAGTTACATCAATTTTTCTATATAAAGCTGTTAAGTCTTTTGAAAGAATTCATTCATTACAATTTCTAGATTTTCACTGATATTCAAAAGGCTTCTGAACTGAAAGAAAATATACTGAGTAACAAAGCTCTTGTCCTACAATTCAAGATTCTCATGAATCGTTGGTAGAATTCTCTTTGGACAAGATTTCAAAGGAGTTTCTTGGAGAGCTTGGTTTGAAACTTGCTTTCTTTCAACCTGATCATTGATTGGTAAACATTTGCATTCCTTGGATCATAAGGTTGTATATCTCCTCTAAACTCTGGTTGTAATTCTTTTTTACATTTCAACTTGTTAGTTGCTATTGCAAAAGAGTTCTTTAAGCTTTTCTAGAGTAGGGTTCTCTAGAGGGAAGAATAGATGAGGGTTTCTATATGTCTTGATCATTAGAAGTCTAAAGGGTGTTTAGATTTCAGTTCTTTATCTAAGGTTGATAAAGGGTGGTCTTTGTAAGCTTAAGAACATATTTTCTTGATAGTGGAACTTTAGTCAAGATTTGGTTGGAAGAAACTGGATGTAGCTTCTCTGGTTGAGGGGTGACCCAGTACAACTCTTTGTGTGAATTACTTTCTCTCAATCTCATCTTTCTGTCATTGATTGCTTGTCTTTTGGATAATCATCTTCCTCTTGTTGGCGAGTTCTTCTTCAGTGTCCAAGGGGTGCGAGTTTCTCTTCCTCTCACGATGTTCACGTTCCATTCTTCTTCATCGCTCGCGAGTTCTTCATCGTTCCTCTTCTAGTTCGCGAGTTCTCCACTGTTTCTCTTCCAGTTCACGAGCGTCTATGTTTGTCTTCCTCTTCGACGTTCACAAGCGCTTTGTTTCTCTTCCTGTTCCACGATTTCTATTCACGCTAATTAGCAGGAATTATAATCTCAAAACATTCTACTAATTCAATTTGTTTTCATTCCTAATTATTTTTGGACAATATCGTCAAAAGACGACTGACTTATATATATATATATATATATATAAAATCTTTTAAGTATGAAAAAACATGGTGGAACAATACCTTGTGCTGAAATAAAATATACTCTAATAAGTGACTTAAATATATTTTAAGCACTTTTGATTTTGATTTTGCTTCCCAATCATATCACTATGTTTGCTATACGATTTTATTCTCCCAAAATGTGACTTTTCAGTGTTTTATTAGAACCTTTTATAGCTCATTTTCATTATATTATATATATATATATATATTAAATGTTTAATTTAACATGATGACCACAATCTAGCTTCGGCTAATAATTCTACGGCAAAATATTTTCAATTCTTGTAATTATAACTAAATTTGGATTTATTTTTTATTTTTTAATGAATTTAATTTAAATGCATTAGTTTACATGGTTATTAAACCACAAATTGTTATGTAATACAAGTTTGTTAATTTTTATAATTAGAGTTTATTTTCTATACATTGTGCATATAAATTAAAAAAATTGTATATACTATCAAAGAAATTAAAACTCATGTTTGGTATAACACTTTGAAGGTAGTTTAATAAGAGTTAACAAACTTAATATATGTGGCATTTTGTGATTAAATGAAATTTAGGAATAAAAAAATATTTGTATAGGGGATATCCATTGTGAGTTGGATAATAGATGCATACATAAAGGAACACAACACTATATATATATCTCTACCTGTTAATATATGGAGTAGAGACGAGTATCAAGATACTTGTGAGATGGTGATCAATTAATACCTATGTCACTCATTATCTTAGTCTTGGTACGGGTCTGGTAAGGGTGTCATAAAGCGTAGTCTTTCTTACTTATCACAATGATTACTTTTTCTGATTTGAAGGAAAGAATGTAATGAGAAATGCATAACAATGTGGCAAAACAAATATGCATGAATCCATGTAAATGATAAGTTGCTGAAGTATTGCAAATTTTACACAGATTGCTCAATAAAACATAGGGCCGAATCAACTCTAATTTTTATTAAAACAACATTGTTCATTAAATCATGTCAGGGTCAAAGTATAACTGGAAATAAAACACGGGTACATCAGTAGTTCATAATTTGCAAGTCATTAGCTCAATCATGTGTTGGCAGTAGTAAAAAAGGCTATGAAAACCCGATCCATCCGCTACCCCAACTTTCACAAGCTAGCTACTTCTAGACTTTTGACCTTGACTTGATAAAATCTTTTCTTAAAAGATTGCCCTTGGTTCGATCCATGTTCCAAGGAATAGAAATTTTGATCATCAATACTTCGGCAACCTATCATAGGAGAGATATAATGAATGAACAAGATATACTTATGCGATGCATGGCAGATGTATTTGTGAGATCGACATGAGACGCCCGAAAGACCACCCTTTTTTGCTATCAAACATGTTGGGTACCATGTTCACGTGATTTTCAATCATTTTCAGGAAAAAGAGTGTATAATCCCATCATGGTTTGTTTATAGATATCAACATGATATCCAACGCATATAGCCAAGAACATGGTGTAAGCTTTCACGCTTCATTGTAACTTTTGGCAATACAAGGGATAATGTAAGGCGTGAGCAAATATATGCCAGGATCATGTAATGGATGAACATGGCATGTGAATGATGATGCCAAAATGTATATAATTGTTTGAACAAAAAAAAAAATGCTAAACAAATGTGTATGAAAATGCAATGACTTGTGCGAATGTGGTGCATGAATATGATAAATGATGAATACGGAAATGATATGTCCATCATGATGCCATGAAGAGATGCATGATATAGTTTGCTCTGTGTCCCTAATTCAAGAACCTAATGAAAAAGGTCTAAAAGTCCACTATTCAGTGACAACTTTCAAGGGTATCACATGTCATCTACCCTAGGATTCAATGACCGATTTATTTCTAATTACAAAAGTAAGAAATATATACAAGGATACACAGAAAGAGGCAACAATGTAGCAAATGATATATACAAGGATGAGTGAAACAAAGAATAAAGGAAACATGCTCGAAGCAAAATTACAAAACGAACAGTAGCGGGATGAAATGATAATGAACAAGAACACAACGAAAAGATAAAAGAAAAAGTAAAAATAAATAAAGAAAAGTCACTATAAAATTGCACATTCGATCAAATGGCTTAACTCTCTAACCAGTCGCCATCTATCGCAATGTGGATAATAACGGGACGATAATAAAAAAAGATAGAGCGTGTTTTCCATAAAAGAAAACTAGGGGAGTTGCCCCCAACTTTGATTTAAGAAAACGTCAGGAAAACCAAACAGATAAGGAATGATCTACGATTTGAGGAAAAAAAATATTCGGGAGTTGTCTACGCACGCGGAAGGTGTTAGCATCTCATGCGTCTGTCATGAAGACGACAACCTTTAATCGAATTTGGTATAAATAAAGTGACATCTTAATTATTTATCTTTCTTTGAGAACATGAATTGTGTTTGTTATATTTTGTTTAATTTAGAAAAAGAAAGCAAATTTTAATTTTTGGAAAAAGAGGGGATTTTATGTTTTTTTTTTATAGTTTTTAAGGTCGACAAGCGATTTTCCCTCGCTTCTACGTATCCCCATGTGTAATGAGGAAATTAGACTTACGTAGTTCTTTAGATAGAAAATAGCTAGTGTGTTAGGTTGATTTTATGTTGTTTTTTTCAAAGATTTATTTTAATTGCATGAAAAAGAGTCATTGAGGCATTGGACCTTGAAACGACATTGAATTTTAAGAAAATAGTGGAGAGAATCGCTTAAGGCATTGAACCTTGAAGCGATCTCGAGTAATGCGTAATGTTTTGGATAAAAAAGGAGAATTGAGTGATCATTTGTTTGAGTATTTTTACCTTTTTAGAAAAGCTTTTAGTTTTGTGGTATACTTTGTGAAATAAGTAAGTCGGAGACCCAACATGACATTCACAAAATTTACTCACACATTATGGAAACACCGCCAAGTAAGTTGGACACCCAACATGGAGTGCACGGAACGTAAAAAAATGGAATTCATCAAAAGGAAGTTGCTAGATTGGCACAAGTGTTTCAACATTATTAGTGGCGTTGCTAGGGTACTTCATCAACACTCAAGGCTAAGGATTATTTAGAGATCTAAAAACTAGTAATATTTTACTAGATGATAATTTGGATCCCAAAATATCAAACTTTATCCTGACTCTACCTTTTTTTGGGAGATCAAGTTGAGGCAAACACAAATACTGTGGCTAGAACTTAAATTCTATCCAATTGTGATTTTCTTATATTACTCTGTCAATTTTTTTATTATCTTACTATAAAAATTTTCTTGAGCGGTTATATGCCTCCTGAGTATGTTGTGCATGGGCAATTCTTAGTGAAATTAGAGATGTCTTTAGTGACTGAGTGATTTTCTTAAGATTGTAACTGCGAAGAAAAACAGGGAATTTTCAGACCTCAAAAACTACAATAACTTCTTGGACATGTAAGCCTGATAATCTCAATGAGTTGGTAATTAGTTTATTCAATTGTTTTCAACCTTCTAATTTACTTCTTACCATCTTAGGCATGGAGATTATGGAATGAAGAGGGGGCACTAGAACTACTGGATGATGTGTTGTGAGAGCAATGCACGCTTCATGAAGTCATCCAATGCATAAAAGTAGGCCTATTATGCGTGCAACAAAGGCTTGAAGATAGGCTAGACGTGTCATCTGTGTTTTTAATGCTGAATGGTGATAAATTATTGCCAAAACCCAAGGTTCCTGGGTTTTACACTGAAAAAATGTTACATTTGAAGCAAATCAAAACTTGTGCTCAGTTAATGAACTTTCAATCACAATGTTAGATGGAAGATAGGAAAGGAAGGTTAGAAAATGTGAAGGATTTGTCTTCGAATATGGGATATATTCCTTATTTAATCATACACACCTAGTGAACAGGTTATTTCGAGCTCTTGTATCTTTTATCTATTTCATGTATCCAAACACTAGTATGAAATAAGAAAAGGGTCTTTTGAATTCAAGAATTGTAAATTTCAATATGCTAAACAACTATGTAGCACCGATACCGATACGACATTTTTGATAGTTCTAGATACGGAACTTCAATACGTTCTTCAAAAATTCTAATATTTCGATACGTTCCTGATACATCTTAGTATTAAATAATATTTTTTTATATAGAGTATATTTCATATTAATAAAATATAATTAAAAAAATCATAAACATAAATAATAGATTATCCATACAAAATTAATAAATACCTCAACTAGTGTGTGGATATGAAGGAAGAACAAACTTCATTCTATTTATGACACCTTTTTTTTAATTTATAAAAGTGTCTTTTGAAAATATTTGACTAAACCGATACGTAAAATGGAGTATTCCCAATGTATCGGTATCGAACGTGTATCCGATACGTTGAATTTTTTTTTTTTCCAGAGTATCGGTGCTTCATAGCTAAACAATATAGTTGTGATGTGATGTTGTTCAGTTCTTGACATGAAACAATTTATGCCCCACAACTATCTCTGCACATCACAATAAAGCAAAAATGTGAGAAGCTTTATGCTACATGTCAGCAGTGTTGATACCTGTGATTTCTATGCATGAATACCAAATCTTCTGGAACTAACATCAATTTTCAAGATATGATTGATAATACTGTCAAAAGAAACACAAACTAATACTCATTTACAAAAATGTAATTTGTTTTTGATACCCTTTTGTTGAGACCATTAAATACTAGACTTGACATGATCTCATTGCTTAAGTCACGTTGTTGGAATCTCTGTTTTTATATTATAGACTACAAGTACCTTACACAGGAGGCAATCTTGCTCGAGCCAGCTGAAGAACCAGTATAGACTGTAAAACTCTTTCTTAGAGTATTTACACAACTGCATACTCACTATTCGAACTCAAGATCACTAGTTGAACTAAAACAATCCTGCACCAATTGATGTACGCTTAGTGGTTGTTGTAATCCTTGTTTGCTTTTCAAACTGTCAGTTACAGTGACAAATATAAGAATCTATTTATAATATATAAATCCTAGCTGACTCTCGTATGATTCAGGCTTTCCCGCATATTATGTCCTTGGAAGTACCATCTTTACTCCCAGCTATGCTATGAACATCATCCTTTGCTCTAATAAGTTCTTCCTAAACCATAGAAAACACATGTAATTCAAACAAAGATTTGCATAAGTTTAATCTTTCAATAATTATTACCAAGTAATTAGTCCAGTAATATACCATCAAGTGTCAAATATTATTACTCAAATGAACATCAGCCTCCTTTACTACGTTGATAACTGACTCATTTCTAACGGAACTTGCTCCCCAAATCTAAGTGTGTGTAGTGTTGCATCATTACTCCTTCAATCAACAAACACAATCTTTATTTCCAAAACTTAAAAATACCCTCCCACTACACTCTACACATGAACAAATTATGGTTTCAATCCAGGTAAATATATACTTGTTATCAAGAGAGATGGAACATATCCCTAGAGTTTGGCATTTCAATCCAGGTAAATATATACTTGTTTCCCAGACTGAGATTTGTTAGTCAGAGCATCCACTAAATGCCTACACCAATGAAATATAACAGTGTTTACAAATAGAAAGCAATCGTAGTCATGGACGTGGCCATTAATTAGTGGCAGAAGCAACTAGTGGCAGAAGTACCCAGATCAGGATACTATTTTGCAAAGAATAAACATTAATACCACGACAATATACAGAATTATCTAGCACAGTAAAATAAGAATAGTAATGTGTTATTTTTATGTTTCAACCTACATAGCAGCAAAACCCATCCAATCGCCTAGAAATATTAAATAAGAATGGTCTGGTTGGCAGAGCTTGTTTACAACTTATTTAGGCTTATCTTCTGACATAAGCACTTTTGTGACTATTCGGGAGAACTTACGAAAATAGCTAATGATATGTCTGTAAGTTATTTTCAGCTTATTTCAATAATGTCTCCAAGATAGCTTATAAAAACAACTTGTAGCCAATACGTAAATTGTTTAATCCTATTTCTTTTCAATTACAGAATTAGAAATAACTTATACTTAAACACTTGCATGATAAGCACTTCAATAAGTACTTAATTTATTTTTTTATTTTTTTATAGGCTTCAATAAGTACTTAATAACTTGTTTACCCAAACACACCCTAAGAAATAATTTAGTCATGACATCTTACTTGAGCTGAGAGATAACATGTTTACTTAATAACTTATTTTTATGAAAATCATGTTTAGCAACAGAACTAACAGAGAAAATATAAACCTGCCTCCAATGTTAGAAAAAAAAACAGTTTCCTGGAAACTACAATAATAATAACAATAAAATTTATACATATTAAATACTAAACTAATAATAATTTTAATTTTATAAATGTATTTAATATATTTATAATCTTAAGAATTATAATATTAATATCTCACAAATGTAAGGACTAAATTAATAGCTTAATTTTCTTTCTATTATAAATGACAAAATAAAATTTTCATGCACATATAATCTCCCTTCCTTTGCCATTACTTTGCTGGAAATTGCTACTAACGAATAATAAAACCACTACTTTTGTATATTTCGAGTACTACTAAAACCAATAAACAAATAAAAAGTATAAGTTGGGGGTGCGTACGTGTGTATTTTTCAAACACGAAACATTTACCTTATTCACATCATATTTTTCATTTATTTATATCACAGTGAAATTAATTTTAAACTGTTAATAACAGGTAACTCAAATTTATCCTAAAATCAGTTAATCTTAAACCTTATATTTAAGATGTGTGGGCATAAAACAACAAAGTTACTAAATAATTAAAATATTAGACGGAAGAAAGAAAGGGAATATTGAAGAAAAGAAACAAGAGAAGAGAGGAGAGCATGTGTATCATGTGATTGCTGTAATTGTTTATAGTTTGCAAAACTTTCCATTCTCATTTCTTAAGTTTTCAGGGAGAGATTGCTGTAAAACGCCCTTTTGACACAAAATCATACATTTCTCTGCATTCTCTCGTGAATGGAATGTTCCCTCCTTATTTGAGTTGAGTAAACTTAGTAAATATTGTCGTTCTAGATCAATGGTTTAATAATTAATACTTCTGAAGAATATGCAATTGTCAAGCAGTGTTTCATTTACTTTATTTGTGTGTGTTTGGTAAAATAGAAAGAAAATAAATCAAAGTGAAAAGAGATAAAGTTTTTGAATTAAACTAAAAAATAAAAATGAGTCCCATAAAATTTTATTGTTCATTTTATTTTTTTTCTATTTTTTTTTTTCCACTTCTACCAATCAGAGTATAAGGTACACCTAACCTAAACATTAAGGGTATAGGATAATGTTATCGATTATGTTGGTATACTCAAATGAAATATTTAAATCAAGTGCACGCCCCACTTCTGGATCTACCAAGATTCTCCATCTTAATCATGTTAATATTTTGGTCATTTATAGACAAGAAAGAAAACAAATAACCAATAACATCATTCAGAGAACAAAAGAACTTCTCAGCAATGCATCTATCCGGTTATTCATTGTTTTTTTATATGATAGATTGATAGATAAGATTGAGAACCACACTAGACAGTTGTGAAGCTTTGAAGTTTGATTGTGTATTATATATGCTACGATGGCACGCTAGGGACCAAGCAAAGCTAAGCCATGCCATCAAAATTAAGTATGATAGGCGATACATATCGCTGATGTTGAAGTTCCATAGAACAAGACAAGAAGCTAAGAACAAAATTCACAAGTAACGAACTTCACTTTCCCACTCTCACAAAGAGACATTTCAAGGGTTTTCTTTTACTTTTTCTCTTCTCCTGTTATAAACCAAACATAATTTTCTTTCTCTTTCACGCATATTCACAAACACATTGGTGCTCAACCAAAATCCAAGTAACTCAAACTAAATAATTTCTGAAACGTATAAATATGTTCAGGCAAAACATACCTTTATTATGGTTTCAGAAACCATAGAAGAACAGAAAATATGGTTTCAGAACAGAAATCGAGAGCTGAGAATTGAAAAGGTAATTAATCGCAAACCTTGATTTAGAGATTGATTGAAGATGTTTCTGGAAATAAGCCAAGAGTGGCAGCCTCTGCTGCTGCCGGCACCTTCTTCTCCGGCCTCCTCACCTTCCTCTCCTTCTCCCTCTTCACTCTCAACCCTTTCCAAGCTCACCATTGATGACTTCGACGTCAACACCCCTGATGCATCAAACGGCCTTTTCCCCATTAGGGTTTTTTTTTATTTAACAAATGGGGTAGCCCTAAAAAAAAATTTGTCATTTGCGGGTAAGTCGTACCACATGAAACGACTTCTTTTTATTTTTAAATAAAACACAAAAATTGGTCATTACTTTCGATCATTATTTCAGTTGTTAACACTTTTTACAACAGAATAATATGATCACAAATATAAAAATCATAATATTCGTAAAAAAGTGTTAGCGACTGAAATAACGATCAATTATTTTTTAAAAAAAGAGTCATGCCACATGACACGATTTACCCCAAATGATAATTATTTTTACGGCTACCCCCATTTGATAAATAAAAAAAGAACCCATTGGGAAAAAAATCGCTTCAAACAATACCTTATTTGGGTTTCTATGTTGGTTGATGCTCTCCGCTCTTCCCCCTCGTCAAATCCACTCTTAGGCACACACACACATTTTCTATTTCGTATTGTTCTTTGAATTCTTGTTGTGAGTGTTTTTCAAAAACGAAGGAGTAGATTTCTTTTTAGATAATTTTAAGTTTAAGATATTCTATCTTCCCGGCTTGCTTTAACAAGAAACTAAAACTATATTAGTATATAACTGTATAAATGCAAAATATATTGATTTTTATAAAAACTAAAATTAAAATTTCCAAATATTAATTTTAAAGAATAAAAAATATTTTATGGAAAAATATATGTTATGTAGTAATAGTGTAAAATAATTTGATATTTTTATATAATCATAAATTATTATATGTAATAAGTTTGTGGATTTTTACTATCATTATCTTAAAAGTGTATTAATAATAATTTTTAATTAATTTTCAATTTAAAATTTTTTATATTAATAATGTATAGTCATTAAATTTTTATTTTAAATGGAATTAGTTAGATAAACATTTTAATCTTGCTTAAAATTTTAAAATTAAATACATTTTGTTTTAAAATAAACAACAATTAAATGACAAATTTAAAGAAAAATTAGGTTGTGTGATAAATTATAATTTTATATATTTAAAGATGAAAAATGTTCAAAATACATTCTTTGACACATTCTTTAAAACGCATTATCTTTTATTCATTATAATTTTTAATACATTTTAAATAATTAAAAAATATATTTGAAGGAATATGTTAACGAAGTAATGTTAACATTGATTTTTTAGAAAATCGATGTTAACATTACTTCGTTAACATCAATTTTCTTAAAAAATTGATGTTAATTTAATTATCTTAATTACGAATATGCCACCGCGTTTTTGTTAATATCAGTTTTATTGAAAACCGATGTTAACTACGCGATATTATATCCCTATTTTGTAGTAGCGAATACTTATGTATTCCTTGTACAAAAAAATATTATATATTTATAATTTTAAAAAAAAATTAGGTCATTCAAGATACAATAGAAATGATACCAATGTAGAAACATTCACAATGTTTGCTTGAACTTTAAAAGGAACCACATAAAAAAAAAGTCAACTACTAAAAAAATGACAAAAATTTATTTGAGTTATAAACTTTATCATATTGGTTTATTATTTTTCTTTCATTACATAAAAAAATTGTTTGTGCTCTATTCATTTTGATTTCACTTTATTCTTGATGCAATCCTTACTAATCTTATTTTATAATGAATGGTGGCTACTTAACATTTTTTCCACATACGGAAAAGCTCATTTTGCAGTTGGCCAGAATTCAAATATATGGACGGCCAAGAGACTTAGAACTATCAAAGTGTTTAAGTCGTGATGTTCGAGATATCAAATTTTCAAGGAAATAATTCAGAATTTGAAAATTACAAGAGGAGATGAGAAGCTTCAAATGTAATTAAATTCCCAACCATGGATTAATCTCATAGCTAGCCTAAAAGCGTCAGCATGTTTAGTTACCTAGGGTCATACCCAAGGCAAGAAATTATACCCAACACCTGTAAAAGAAAAAAATCAAAGGCATGAAATGCTAAGAGTAAAAAGAAGAGGATATGCATGCATATATAAGTGAAGGAAATTTGGGAGACCTTATTAAATAAACATGATATTGAGTGATTTAAATGATTAAGAAGTTTAAGATAATTTTAGTATATATTATATTATTATTTATAGAACTATTTTTTTTTTTTTAAGTTTTTAAGTAACTGTAATTAATAAGAATATTTTCCCTCGCCCTGATGGTGTTTATGACATCATGATGTTTTTTTCTCAACATAACACACATCATTATGAAGTCCAAGACCAAGGTAGATTTTATGATTTTTTTATCAATAAATATTAATTGTTAATTTGTTAAATTTTGAAAAAAATGTTAATTATCAAGGGTAGATTTTATATATAATGGAAGACTTTGGTATTGGAAGTATATCCTTAGACTTATTGGCATTCCCGTTAAACTTGCCGGCCAGTCTTCACCTAACTGACAACAGTGATATGTTAGTTACTGGTCTTTCCTTCCACTACACATGCCGGTCTTCTCATTCTATGTCATGGAAACCTCTGTCTAATCAGAAGTATTTACTCTATATTCACAAAAAAAAAAAAAAAAAAAAAAACGCTTACTCTCACAGAAGCTCATCTTCCTCAAACGTTCTCTGCTGGGAGAGGCCAAAAAGTTAATCACCACGCATGCAAATGCAATTTAGAAGTCATTTCTTCCATAAAATCGCAATGTTATTTATATTGTTCTTCCTATTCTCCTACATGTTTACCACTTCCACTTCACTAGACAAGTTAGCAGTGAATCAATCTATCCGAGATCGTGAGACTTTGGTTTCTGCAGGTGGAATTATTGAAGCGGGTTTTTTCAGTCCTGGAAATTCAACAAGACTATACTTGGGTATATGGTACAGAAATGTGACCCCTTTAACAGTGTTGTGGGTGGCCAACAGAAATACACCTCTTGAAACTAACTCGGGAGTTCTGATACTCAATGAGAAGGGGATTCTTGAGCTTCTCAATACCACAAACAGCACCATTTGGTCATCCAATATATCAAGCAAAGCAGTAAATAATCCAATTGCTCAACTCATGGAAACGGGGAATTTTGTAGTGAAAAATGGACAGAAAACTAACGAGAACAGCGTTTTGTGGCAGAGCTTTGATTCTGTGGGTGATACAATGGTCCCAGGAATGCAACTTGGATGTAATTTAGAGACTGGTCTAGAAAGATATGGATCATCTTGGAAAAGTCTTGATGATCCTGCCATAGGAGAATATACTGTAAAAATTGACTGTAGAGGATATCCTCAAATAGTTATATTCAAGGGATCTGATATAATAGCAAGAGTAGGGTCCTTGAATGTCTTGTCTCTTGTTGGATATCCAGGTATTAGTCCAAGTCATGAAGCGTCACCAAGATTTGTGATCAATGAAAAAGAGGTGTATTATAAGTATGAGCTTCTCGATAGATTGGTCTTCAGTGTATTTACACTGACCCATTCAGGCACTGCACAGCATTTGTTTTGGACAACTCAAACAAGAACCCGGAAAGTCATCTCAATTGGGGAGCAAGATCAATGTGAGAGCTATGCCTTTTGTGGTGCAAATTCTATATGCAGTCAGGACGGTAACTATCCCACCTGTGAATGCCTGAAAGGATATGTTCCTATGTTTCCTGAAGATAGAAATTTATCAATTTGGTCTAAAGGTTGCGTTCCAAAGAATAAATCTAATTGCGAAAAAGGTTATACAAACAGCTTCTTGAAGTACACAAACATGAAATTACCAGACACATCTTCATCGTGGTTTAATAAGACCATGGACCTTGAAGATTGTCAAAAATTGTGTCTGGAAAACTGTTCTTGTTTAGCATATGCAAATTTAGATGTTCATGATGGAGGAAGTGGCTGTTTACATTGGTTTGATAATCTGGTTGACCTGAGTATATTCTCTCAATGGGGACAAGACCTTTTTATATCGAAGTTCCTGCTTCAGAACTAGGTACTCAATTATATATATTTGATGCTATTTTTAGTTTTTTTTTTTTTTCCATTTGATTCATCATTTAATTTTCGTTATTAGATTACTTTCATGTTGGTTATTGCATTATTCTAAGAAAACTGGTTGGAGCTTGCTGGGTAAAGCCATGAGAACATCCATGGATAGTTAAACAAACATTTTGGTATTAAAGCTTGAAATTCCATGCTTAAATGGAGACATTAAATGAAAGTCATTAGGGATGGATGTTATTTGTTATATGGCATTTATTTTCCAAATTAAACACATTGCCTTTCTTACTCACTCATCCAATAGCAATTGGACACACTTAGCTTCATGCACAAGATGCTGATGTTGAAAGAGTGGTGACTAATTATGCTCTGTATCTTTTAGATCATGTTGCAGTTAGCCATCGGACCATCAAGAAAAAGATTGTAGGAATCACTGTTGGCGTGACTACATTTGGATTAATCATCACATGTGTGTGCATTATCATAATTAAAAAATCGGGTAAGAATATAAATATAGTTTACCATCGAATAGAGAAAATTAGCCACGAATAACGTGCATATTATGTGTCAATGTTTTTATATTTTTATTTCTATCCAATCAGGGACAGTAAGAAAATTGTACAACAAGCGTTACAAAATAAACGCAGAACAGAAGACATTGACTTGCCAACTTTCGATTTGTCAGTCTTAGCTATTGCCACTGAAAACTTCTCAACAAAAAATAAGCTCGGAGAAGGTGGATATGGGCCAGTATACAAGGTGACTAAGAAAACTGATATCCCAAACTTCTGTTTTCTTTAAATTCTAACTATAGCAGAAGATAATTTTCAGGGCACACTTATAGATGGGAAAGTGTTAGCTGTGAAAAGGCTTTCAAAGAAATCTGGACAAGGGTTGGATGAGTTCAAAAATGAAGTGGCATTAATTGCCAAACTTCAGCACCGTAATCTTGTAAAGCTTCTTGGTTGCTGCATAGAAGGAGAAGAAAAAATGTTGATTTATGAGTACATGCCCAACCAAAGCTTGGACTACTTTGTTTTTGGTTGGACCCTTTATGATTTATTCTAAACATCAACAGCAATCTTCTTATTTTCTTATTTGTATTTTATAAAATTATGGAGACAGAAACTGCTATTCCTAATATGTGTGTGTATTTCACTAGATGAAACCAAAAGGAAGTTGCTAGAGTGGCATAAGCGCTTCAACATTATTAGTGGCATTGCGAGGGGATTCTTTATCTTCACCAAGACTCCAGGCTGAGGATTATTCACAGGGATCTAAAAACAAGCAATATTTTACTGGATGCAAATTTAGATCCAAAAATATCTGACTTTGGCTTGGCTCGATCATTTTTGGGAAATCAAGTTGAGGCAAACACAAATAGGGTGACAGGAACATAGTTAGTTTCAATCTAATGTCTTTTTATATTGCTCTGCCAAATTAATTATTTTATTATTTGAAAGTTTTATTTACGGTGGTTACATGCCTCCTGAATACGCTGCACGTGGGCATTTCTCAGTAAAATCGGATGTCTTTAGTTATGGAGTAATTGTACTAGAGATTGTAAGTGGTAAGGGAAACAAAGAATTTGCAGACCCTGAAAACTACAATAATCTTCTTGGACATGTAAGGAAGCAGGTCTGAATGTATTGATAATTAGTTTCAATTGAATTTCCAACCTACTAATTGACATGTTACCATCATAGGCATGGAGATTATGGACTGAAGAGAGGGCGCTGGAACTACTGGATGATGTGATAGGAGAAAAATGTGCACCCTCTGAAGTCATACAATGCATACAAGTAGGCCTATTATGTGTGCAACAAAGACCAGAAGACAGGCCAGATATGTCATCAGTTGTTTTAATGTTGAATGGTGATAAATGGTTGCCAAAGCCAAAGGTTCCTGGCTTTTACACTGAAACAGATGCTACATCTGAAGCAAACTCTTCATTGGCAAATCACATATTGTGCTCAGTTAATGAACTTTCTATCACAATATTAGATGCAAGATAGGAAATGGAGGGAACAAATGGATGCAGCTTCTCACGTGGATATATCAGTTATTTGAGCATTCATAACTAGTGAAAGTGAAAGTGATATTATGAGTTCATTCTTTATCTTTGTCTCATGTAGTGAAAAAATGTATGAGATAATCAAAGAGTTCTATAGAATAGAGACAAGAATTTTAATTGCAACTTGCAAAAGAATATGGTTGTAAAGCTGCTTCAGCAGTTGACATGAAACAGTTTAGATCCACCTCAACTTTTTCCACACAAAATGGGAAAATAAAAAAAAGTTAGAAGCTTTGTGTCACATGTCAAGACTATTACATTGATACCTGTGACTTTTGTACATGACTACCAAATCTGCTAGATTCATATGAATTTTTAAGTCAGGTCTGATTGATAATATTGTGAAAAGAAAAGAAAAACATAAAACTAATACTCATTTCCAATCATGTAGTAGTAGTAGTAGTGTATTATATGAAAACTCATTCAATCTGATATGCGAGTCTTCTTTTCTTTCACATGTTTTCTTAGACTTCAATACTCATTAAATCTGAATCGAAATCTACAATAACATAAACCGTTGAAGTTTTGGTGTAATGTATTTATGTATTATCTGAAACAAAGTCTTTGAAATGTACTTAGTCAATCTTTTCTAATCATAAAACTTGTGGTAGTGAAACTAACTAATGGTGGAAATGATTGTTGAAATTAAATAATAACAAGATAATGAGCCGCGAATTCGCAGTATATAATGAATAGTGAGGAAATGACAGTTAAGGATGATTTAAAGAAATTAATTTGTACTACCTATATAAATAAGATGCATTTACTTTTCGATAGCGTATCACTTAAGAAATTCACAATTAAGCATGCTTGACTTGGAGTAGTTATTGTAAAACAATGAATACATTCAAATACCAAGAGGAGGGTGAATTAGAATTACCTTCACCTTTTTAAAATTCTTTATGAAATCAGAGTTTAGAATCTTAATCACTTTTTAAAACCAACACAACTTTAATTCAATCAAACCACTCAATCCAAGATTTCAATCACAAAACCAGCACTTGTTGAGTAATGAAGCAATCACAACAGCTGAGAGATCAAGATAGCAAGAAGAGATAGAACAATAGAAATTAACACAAGAACATATACCGATTCACTTCTCAAAAGAAGCTACATCCAGTTCTTCTAATCAAACTAGATTAGAGTTTCACTAATTCAAAAGTATTCTTTACAAGCAAATTACAAGTGATTTTCTCTATCAACCCTAGACAAAGAATCAGAGTTCTAACACCCTATTAGAAATCAAATCATTAAGATCCTGAGAACCCTACTCAGATCTTTACCCCTAGAAAACACTACTCTAGAAAGCTTGAAAGGAACTCTTTGAACTTAGCCTTACAAAAGTATTTTGAAACTCAAAATAATCTACATGAAAGTTTAAGAGAGACACAACCTATGATCCTCAATGGATGAATGAATGCACAAATGATTTTACCAATCAACACCAGGTTGTATGAATATCAAAGCTCATAATCAACTCTCTTGAAAAAACGTTTCTTGACTCATTTTCAAGTATGAAGCAAAATGATCTTTTAATCTCAAGCAAGAAATCTAATACCCAGAAAATTGTTTCTTGGACAATGAGAACTTTTTCTTGTGTTGGGATTTCGTAATCTGAAGTATATGATGAAATATGATGTGTGCTGAAATCGTAGACCCAAGCAGCTTTCTATAGAAAACAGTTTTAACAGAAATTAATCGATTAATATGCAAGTGTAATTGATTATTTAACCAAGTAATCAATTAAAATGTTCTTGAGACAATCTGGAAATCTTTAACGAACAAAGTAATTGATTATTCCATGAAGTAATCGATTAAACCAGTCAGTCTCATATATGCAATAGGCCTTGGTAATCGATTACAGATTGTGGTAATCGATTAAGGTACTCATGTACAATTTTCAGAATAAGCCTATGTTATCAATTACAGATTGTGCTAATCGATTAAGACAGTCATGCATATTTAAAAATGAACTTGTGTAATCGATTACAGTATAATGGTAATCGATTAAGACAAATAATCATGATTTACATTTTGTGCTATGTAATCGATTACGAGTAGCTAGTAATCGATTACGAGTAGCTAGTAATTGATTAAAATGTTTTTTATGGCTTTTCCAGAATCAAACATAAGCTAGTAATCGATTATATCCCTGTGTAATCAATTAAAGCGGACAAAGCCATAAGATATGCACAGGTAAACTATTAAGTTCTTTTCTTAAAACATTTTATGCATGAATATGTTTATGCTTTATGCAATGCAAGTATAACAAGATAAGTCTTCTTAAAACATTCTACAAATTACATATGCCTTCAATTGAATAGCATTTAAAAAGCTAAAACCTTCAAGTGACATGGGCTTTATCCTTGATCTTCTTCTTCAGCTCCTCCTATATCCAACAATTATGGGATGGGTGGCACTGTATTGTAATGACGGCTCTTATGCTATTTCTTCAACTATCACGTTCTCCTCTTGTATGTCTTCCTTCACTCTGTTGTCTACTTCCATGTCCTTTCTTACTGGCTTTTTAGTTGCTAACCCACTTCTTGTTGTTACTGTATTGCAATCAACCTTGTTGGCGATTTATTTTATTTGCACCGCTAACACCTTTACCTAATCTTTTAACTAATTTATTACCTCCATGGTGTTCTCGAGGTTGGAGTAGGATGTTTCTAATTTTGTAGTGCAGTCTCTCATGAATTTGTCTTCCTTGGCTACTTCCTCCATATAGTAAGAGGTATGGTGGTTACCTCCATACTCTTCACATGAGAGAATTTGTTATTTTGGAAGTATCAACGGTTGAAGTTGTTTTACTATGCTTCTAGTTATGTTCTCCACCATAGCCTCCCTTATAGCTTTCATTTGTGTTT
The DNA here is from genome assembly GCA_007407185.1 of Glycine tomentella. Taxonomy (NCBI): domain Eukaryota; kingdom Viridiplantae; phylum Streptophyta; class Magnoliopsida; order Fabales; family Fabaceae; genus Glycine; species Glycine tomentella. The sequence continues at coordinate 192,540 of PYAF01002383.1, forward strand.
GTTGTTTGAGGGATTCATCTTTTGTGTCTTCTTAGGGAACATCCTATGGAGAGGTGCAGTTGCAATCACGACCTCATTCACTAGCTGCTACATCTTCTATAATTTTCTTTACTTTCGCCATGGTTCCATTGACATAGTATCCTCCTACTGAAGCGCTTATCATTATTTTATATTCATCAATTGTTCCTTTTATAAACATGAAGATTTAGGTGTAATCGGAGTAATTGTGGGAAGGACAACTCCTAAGTAAAGCTTTATACCTCTCCCGTGTATTGAAGAGAGAGTCAGATGTCATTTGTCAGAAGCTAGTTATCCTTTTCTTGATAGTTTCAATTTTTTATTCCATAAAGAATTGTTTGGATAACTCATCTTTGATTTGCTCCCATGAGGTTATACTATGGTGTGGTTGAGAATTAAGTCATTCAAGTGCACTTCCCCCTAACGAAAAGGGAAAAAGTAGCATCTGGATGTGACTGTCTTTGATTCTTGATATTCTTACTAATGTGCATATTTGTTGGAATCACATAAGGTGGATATATGGTTCTTCAGGATCCCGTAAATTGAGTGTTATGGAGAGTATTAATGATCCCGCTAGAAAGATTTACTTAATGCTCTTCGTGTTCGGTGGACGAATAATGTTCATCTATATTTATGTTCTGGCAAACTTTTAATTTGGTAATGGTTGGGTCTTCGGGAATTTTTTGTAATTATGTGCAATACTAAAGAAATAAATATTTATTATTTCTTTTTAAAGAATGGGGAAGTGGTATTTTTGGACAATACCATATGATAACTAAATAGAAAATTTATATAAAGAATAAGTATTTAGCCTAAAAGAATACAATTACATTTAGCCTAATATTAAACTATTAAAAATAGGCAATTTTTTTTCAAACATGAACAGGAGGGGTTATAGATATATTTTTCAAGAGTTTGAATATTTAAAATGGGTTGAATATTTAAAATGGGAATATAAAGCTTTTGCTGAAAATTAAAAGATAAAAATAGGAAAATAAAACTAAAAAGATAAAAATATAAATCCATATTAAAAACTGAAAAATATAATTATTTATTATATTTATTTTTGAAAATTTTATCAAAAAAGGAAACTAAAAATTAATGCTAAAAATTGAAGATGATATAAAATCTGAAATAT
>PYAF01002383.1:206665-217044 GCA_007407185.1 Glycine tomentella
TTTTTTTTTTTTTTTTTTTTGTGTTAAATTATTATGATTAGACTAAAAATTTGTACTTTAGGTAAAATTGGTATTAGCTTCTGAATTTTAACTTTGATCAATTTGGTCCCTCTGAACCATAGAAAAAAAACTGGTTTACGTACCTCATCCCACACTTTTTCACTGTAACCAGGGACAAAAACCACTATTTTTTTTTTGTGAAGTACAAATATCAAATTGAAATTGGGGATCTAAAGCCAATTAGGGAACTAAAGTCAAGTTTTACCTAAAGTACAAGACTGAAAACATATTTTATCCTTATTATTATTATTATTATTATTATTATTATTATTATTATTATTAAATTTTGAGTCATGAATTTCGAAGCTTGTTTTGCTGTTTGATTCTTTTGAATTATGTTCTGGTTGGTCTCTGGTACATTATGAAGGGATTATTAGCCGATATTGGTGCTTCTTGTTATTAGTTGCTGAAGATTAATTAAGTGCTTATTAAACAAGTGTTTGTCATGTACTTTTGTATAAGATATGTTTCTATGATTCAAGATGAAATAAAGTTCAATTGTTTTCATATAAAACTGTATTTACAAAAGGAGTATATTGAAATAAGCTGAAAACATCTTATGGATATATCATAAATGATTTTTATTAGCTCTCCCAAACAAATGCTCACGTCATAAAATAAGTCCTAATAAGCTGTAAATAAGTTATTTAAACTGGATTTTTGTGCCACTGTTTTTAAGAACTTGGCTTTTTGCGAGGATGTGCAATATGAAACTCATTAGCTGCTTGAAGGTTATATGCTTTCTTGGGCCTTTAAAATCATTTGTAGAGGCTTAGAATCTTGGGATTACATGAAACATAAAAAGAAAATGAGAAGTAAACTCCAGATCCTAACTATTGGATTTTTCCAAGATAAACTACTACGTACCCCCAGAGGCTCCTCGTTATGCGAAGGTAAGGAGAAGGGATATTGTAAGCAGTTTTACCCTTGCATATGCAAAGAGATTGTTTCCGGATTCGATTCTATGACCAATAAGTCACCAAGGCACAACTTTACCACTGTGCCAAGGCTCGCAGATTATTCCAAGATATTAAAAAAAACATAAACAAAAATTACGTACTCCATTACCCAGAAGCTCCTCGCTATGCGAAGGTAAATGGGAGAGATATTGTATGCAGACTGTTTCTGGATTCGAACTCATGACCAACAAGTCACCAAGGCACAACTTTACCGCTGCGCCAGGGCTCAAACTCTATTCCAAGATAGTAAAAATTAATTTAAATTTAATCAAGCCCCCATGAATCTAGCTACAAAATGCATGTTCTTCCATGAATAAGTGGACGTGAGCTTGATAATTTAATTCATGCTTTCCCTTTGTAATAATTTAATTTCTAGTACAAGTTATCCATTTTTCTAGCCCTAGAGGGGGATCACAAGAAGGGGCATGCTAGAGATATGAACCATTCATTAGTTTTCACCTCAGAGCTTTTAGGGCTTAATGTCTTTGAAAAGCTCCTGATTTTGCAGTTTGGCTTCTAATCTTGATCAGCCCAGATTCATTAATGATGGATCAAGAGTCTTATTCTGGAGTTTGTATGGTTTTATGAACGATATATATCCAATGATGGATGATGATCTAAAAGTGCAACCCAAGAAACTTTCTTAAATTCATAGTAACATCTCCTAGTTGGGAACTCAAGTTGCATTTATTAATTAGTAATTTGATTGCTTTCCTTATGAACCACACTCAACATGACATAATGCAATATTTTTGGATTCAAATTAAGCATAAGATAGTTGCATTTACTTTAAATTCCATTAATTTGGTTTCATTAAATGAAATGCATCATTTTCTGCTCAGGTGTCAGCTCAGCCTCCTGACGAGGAAACTATTGAAAATGATGCAGTTGAGGCACCTCAAAAACAGACAGAAAATCAACTTCTGTCTGTTTGTTCAACTTCATTATCGGGACTATCACCAACTTCTGTTTCACATTCTTTATCATCTGCCCTTAGTCCAACTGTACCACAACAGAGACCGACTCCTCTTAAGGCTAGTAGTGTACAAGTGCCGAAAGTAGACAAAGGAACACCTTCTGATGGTACAACCTTATCTTCTGTTTCTGCTGTAAGGGCATCTGCATCTGATGGATACAACTGGCGGAAGTACGGCCAGAAGCAAGTGAAGAGTCCTATGGGTTCTCGAAGCTATTACAGGTGTACCCATTCCAATTGTTGTGCTAAGAAGATTAAATTTTGTGACCATTCAGGACATTTGATAGAGATTGTTTATAAAAGTCAACATAGTCATGATCCTCCCCATAAAATTGATACCACCAAGGAAAGTAAGCTCCTGCCTTCCAGTGAACCTAAAGAAGAAAGCATTGTTCCAAAGCAGTCTACCAAAGTTCTGAATAATTCTGATCCATCATCTTCTCCAAAAGAACCTTTGCAAGAAGCACATTGCAATGGTGATAAAAATCTAGAAAACTCATCTAATGTTGAGAATGCTAAAATTATTTTGAAGGAAAAGCATGTTCATGACCCAGAGCCAAAAAGAAGGCAAGTTGCATGTGAATGCATTTTCTTCATAGGAAAATAATTTAAAGTATAGGTACTTTTTCTTCTGATTGCGGCTGGATCTAATGGTCTAATGCTCTTCTCCTTAATATGATAACTAGATTGAACAATGGTGATTTGGATTCAGCAGTAAAACCTGGCAAGAAACCAAAGTTTGTTGTACATGCGACAGAGGATGTGGGGATATCAGGTGATGGATACCGGTGGCGCAAGTATGGACAAAAGTTAGTGAAGGGAAATCCACATTTCAGGTGCATGGCTATATTTTGCTTGCTTTCTTTTCATATTTAAAATAAAACCTGAATTTATAATTCCTTTCTTCTGTGGAAGACCTAGCTTCAATGTTGACTTTTATAAATTAATTTCCTGTTTGATTTGGTTGTAAATCTTAACCTAAATGATGACTACGTGGTTTATTTTATTTGGTGATAAGGATCAAAGCACTAGTACACTGAGTGTCAAATCCATTAAAGATACTGTTTTAGAAAAATGTTGGAAAGTTGCCTTAATTGCAGTCACCCCTAACCTTCCTTATTTGCAGCCTTTTTGGGGGCTGCGTTAATTGCTTGGTGTTTAGTCCCACATCAACCAAGCCGGTTTTGTGGGATTGAGTTAGGCCCTAAGCCCAAATTCTAAGACAAAATTTTGTATGCGCTTTTATTTATGTATGACATTGTTTTGGTTGCTCATGCAATGGAATGCTTCTTAATGCTTGTGAGTATTTTATTTTAAATCAAATCTTGCATGTCCTCTTTTAATATTCTATGAAATACTGCATCCTTTATGGAAATGTGTCCCCATAAAAGTTAGACTAATTGGATTTCAAGAGAATGCAGATGGACATCACTGTAAATACACTCCTTCTGTGATTCTTGGCACTCAGCTTTACAATTGTATTTTTATAAAAGCAGCTATAATTTTTTTTTCTCCTGACACCACTTATGCTGGGATTTGTTTTTCAACATTCTTTTGATAAGACTCTCTTTTAATTTTTTAGTTGTCTACTATAAAACCCTTGACAAATGTATGCACGGCCAAATTTGGTAAAGCCAAGAAACATTAAACAGCTTCTCATTAATGGTACTCTTTGAGAAGCATATGAATCTCCTTGCAAAAGTTGTAACAGAAAGATTTTGAGAAGGATATAAAACCCTTGACAAATGTATGCACGGCCAAATTTTTATATGAATCTCTTTTGAGAAAAAGTGGCATGATATGCTTGCTTAGTTAGCTATAACAAGTTCTAAAATGCTCCTCTTCTTTAGAGCTTGATCTTCATTCAAGATATGTTTGCCCCTTTATTCTAGTTTCGAAATGTGTTTTGCATTTAATACTACTTTGCTTGAGGATCCATGCGCATTTTTAATTAACTTTCAGGAAAAATATACATCTTTTTTCAAAAAGTTCTAACAAAGATTTTGAATGTATTCAAGCATAAACTAACTTAATCTGTAAAGACACAATATAAATTTCTAGTATGCACAATCAAGGGTTGGTATGTTGCTTAGTATATGTCTCTAGAATTTCCACTAAACCAAAAATTAGTCTTGATATTTGAAATAACAACTGATATCTGGAGGAGGATTTGGTGCCTGTGAAGTACCATGTCATCTCCCCACCATTCTTTATGTTGTCACTGGAATAGTTGATATCTGGTAGACTGGTAAGATGGTCTGTGGAAGTTAGTAGTCAAGGACGTCTGTCTGCTGATTCTGCTCTCTTATACTTGTATGGACATAAAAGTGTATGATTATAAAACGGATGATTTTACTCTTATCTGGGCATTTTGTAACTTCCATTCTTAGATTTAAGGGTGTTATGTTTAAAATTACATCTAAGTTGGGTATGGTTTCAGATTCCTTTGGGTGCAACATGTGATTATGGAAGCATCCTATTTGTGGCTTTTGGGGACACATAGTGGCAGATCTAGGACCCTGAGTAGTGGGGGCAATTTATTTAAAAATAATAATAACTATTATTATCATACATATGAAAATAAAGACAAATATCAAAATCAAAAGCAGTGAGTTGAAATGGGATTGAAATGTCCAACTAAATAAAGCATAGAAGTACTTAGTGAGTTGAAAAGGGAACTAAATGTAAGGAAAAAAAATAGCCAATAAAACACAAAATTTGACAATGACTGAAAAAATTGGGAGCAGCGAGTTCAAATTATAAAAATAGAGGGGGCAAAAATATAACAACAGTAGATATATACTTAATATTAATGGTAGTTAAAATCGAGATCTTAGTCAAGATCAGAAAGGGGAGTATGGATCATAAATCGGGAGATCGTAACACGGATTGTAAGATCCTACAAATTTATGAAATTCATATATATGCATATATAATAATATATATGTGCATATATAAAGTAACAAATCATTATATCACACTTCAAACACATAATTGAACTTCAATTCCTCATGATAAGTAAAAAATAGTATAATATGCATATATAATCATATATATATGTAATCCCATCCTAGTTACGAAACAGAAAAAAAAAAAAAAAAAAAAACATAAAGGTACTTCAAACTTCAAAACACCAAGAGTTAAGTGGAGTTGAGATGAGACAAAACACAATAGGTGGAGTTGTAGGCTTCTACATAGGAAATTATATTGTTGAAAACCACCCTGGTGCAAACCATCTATTAAAATTTTTCACATGTTTAGGTTGGACTCTCCTCTTGTGCTTTTAAGTCCTAACAATTGGTGCTTTCATTGAGAGTCGAGCCACGGAAAGGGCTACCTAGAGGTTAGATTAAGGTGCAAACTGAATACTGATAGCTGAGTGAAACCATCCCAGGGAAAAGGGCTACCATTGGGTTAATCTCGATAAAGTGAAGGCTGTCGTGGACGTCAGCCCTTAAAGGGGGTGAAAATGTTAGGAGTCCCGCATTGAGTAGAATAAACTACTTGATGTGGTACTTGAGGCTTGAGATTCTCTCACCTAATAGAGTAATCTTTTGGGTTGAGCTCTCCTCTTGTGCTTAAGTCCATTGAGGATAAGGTTGATTTTTAGGAGGGGTGTATTGTTAGGTTTTAAGGAGAAGGGAGAATTCGTTAATATTGTTAGACTACTAAGAAGTTAGTTAGTTAGTAAGAGGAGTTTATTAGATATAAATAGGGGAAGAAAGATAGGAGAGAGGGGGATCTTATCATTTGTAGATTGACCATTAGCACTTTGTGAAAGGAGAAATCCTTTGTGAAGGGGGAAATCTTTGGAGGAAAATTTTCTCTCCTATTTTCTGTTCTTCTCATCCTATTCAATAAAGTTGTGTCTCTTATCATTTGTGAAGGACGAACCCTGGCACGACAGTAAAGTTGTGTCTTGGTGACTTGGTAGTCATGGGTTCGAATCCGGAAACAGTCTTTTTGCATATGCAAGGGTAAGATTGCGTTCAATTTTTCTCCCTTTTACCTGCGCATTGCGTGGAGCCTCCGGGCAATGGGATACGTAGTTTTTTTTTTTATTTTCTGTTCTTCTCATCCTATTCAGTAAAATAAGACCGACAATGATATATGGAGCGGAATGCTGGCCAACACATAAGCAACATGAGCATAAAATAAGGGTAGCAGAAATGAGGATGTTAAGGTGGATGTGTGGATATACGAAGATGGATTAGATAAGAAATGAGGATATTTGAAGAAAGGTATCAGTGGTACCGATATGTAAAAAGATGAGGAAGCATAGATTGAGGTGGTTTGGGCACGTTATGAGATGACCACTGGATGTTCCTATAAGAACAAGAGTTGGTACCAAGAGCTCAATAAAAAGAGAGGTAGAGGTCGACCGAGACTTACCTGGGGAAAGGTAGTTAAACAAGACCTAATAAAGTGAGATATAAATTGGCGGACGGTATGTCTTAGGACGGAGTGGAGAAAATCTATAAGATTGGTGGAGGGTTAAACCCATTAGTAATTCTATGTTTCAGTCATTCCCTTGTTTTAGTTCTTTTCCTCTTCTTTTCTCCCTTCTTCCTTTCACCATTTTTTCTTTCTTTTATCTTATTTCCACTTTTTTCTTCCCCTCTCCCGTTCTCTTTTTGTCTCATTTATGATTTATTATTGGGTTCATCTACCACCGACCCCAATTAATTTGAATTAAAGGTGTTGTTGATGTTGATGTTGTTGTTTGCCATTTCAATTCTTGGTTTCTAATAGAATAGCTGCATCCTATGGGAAAAAAAAGGTAGAGAGCAAATATTTAAGTGATGAAACAACAATCTCGAAAAGTTTTAAAAGCCCCTTTATGCCTTTATATGGTGGGATGATGACTTCCTTTTTTGTTCTATTTGGCTATTGAAGTGTCGGTTTTTTGTGCTTATCAATGTGATGTGGCTTGAATTTTCAGAAACTACTACAGATGCACTTCTGCTGGATGTCCTGTCCGAAAGCACATTGAGACTGCTGTGGATAATTCAAAAGCTCTCATCATAACATACAAGGGAGTGCATGATCATGACATGCCTGTACCCAAGAAACGACATGGCCCTCCCAGTGCTTCATTTGTGGCTGCGGCAGCACCTGCTTCAATGAACAATGTGCAGTTCAAAAAAACTGGCTTGCTACAAAACCAGGAAATTGAAGCTCAATGTTCAGAGGACACAGAAGGAGAATTAACGGGGGAAGCGATGGACCTTGAGGGTGAGAAAGCAATTGAGTCGGCTCGAACTCTTTTGAGCATAGGTTTTGAAATTAAACCTTGTTGAATACATCTTTCATAAACTCATGCAGTTGCATCTATATAAATTAATTGGTAGGCCTCATGTAATTTTGGTGGTTTCCTATGTTTATCTTCTCTTTCTTGATTTCTTTACCCATACGTACTTTAGTGGAGCAATTATATTTGCTTGTACACATGTTCAGCTTGTCTGCAACAGCTTGCGTAGTCGAGCGAATATGGAATTGACTTGTATCTTATTCTCAGGGAGAGTGAGAACAGGTGAGGATAGTGTTATCATTCAACTTCACTCATACACATTGTTTGTTTGAGTGTAAATAGAAAGGAATGAAATAAAATGGAAGTTGATAGAATAAAAATATGGGATTTCTGCTGTTTATTTGGGAAGAAAAACAAGGAGCGATTTTTTTTAGGCGTCTACAAGGAAAAAAAATTAACTTACCTTTAAATTCGTATGAAATAAGAGGGAAAATATCTCTTTTATCCATTAAAAAATAAGATAATCTTCTTAAAAATTTAAAAATAGTGAATAATTTTATGTTAAGAAAAAATAATAAAATAAAAAAGTTCATTTTTAAGTTAAATTTAATTTTAATTATTATAAAATTATTTTTTATATAATTTAATTATCTTTTTCAATTTTTCTTTTTTCGCATCTTGATAAATGAGAGAAAATTCTTTATTTTTTATATTATTCATCCAAACAACACATTATTTACACTATTTATACTCTAGCAGTAGACATTCGATAGTATAAAAATTCATATTATCGAATTATACTATATTAATTATTATAGCACAATATTATAGTATCATTAAATAATTTATTCAAATGAAAAAAAATATAAAAATGAATTATAAAATGAGCAATGCTATTTTGCACGAAGTGCAACTAGCATGAAATACATGAAAGCAAATCTTAATGGTAGTATGTGAAGAATACATTTTGAAATGAAAACAAAATATTGTAAAATTTCATGAATAAATTGAAATGTTAAAGTTTACGTTGACCAAATTTATTGGTGGATATGAAAGTGTTAGACAACTGTTAGGATATTATAGATGTCTCAAACAAATATGGAAATGGATATGAGTGACAAATTTATGTTCATGATAAAGATACAACTGTTTGCTACTTTTGTGGTAAAGTTGGATAAATGATGTTAAAATGCAAGGATTGACTTAGAAATGATACGTCCGATGCATTTAAAACTAACAAGAGATGACCTAAAAAGATTTGGGTACTTAAGAAAAAGATAACTCTTCTTGCAAATGTCCTTGATAGCAAGAAGAAAACACCTATCATGATACCTCGACAGTGGCTACTCATAGCACATGACAAAAGAAAGGTGTATGTTTCAATGCTTGACTCCCCATGGTGGAATTGTCACTTTCGAAGGAAATAAAAAATGGCAAATAACAGGACTGTGTTGTTAGAATCAAGAAGATGAAGCAAAGGATTCCAAGTTGAAGAAGCAAATGGTTTTGATGTTTTACATGTCCAATCTTAATTGATGGCATTTGTAATTTGTTTCTAAGTTTGGTCAATCAAGATAAAGCTTTATAATCCTCAATATTCATGCATTCATACAATCATATAATGAGAATTAATCATATAATGTTAATCAATCAAGTAAAATGATTCATAAAGGCTATTAGAAATTGTGTAAAACAATTTCTCACTGCTTTAATCAATTACTTTGGCAAAATAATCAATTACAAGCTTGTGTTGGTTTCTGGTAAAAGCCTTATGAACATTTTAATCGATTACCACTTAATCGTAATCGATTAAATAAGTTCTTCACAGTTTTTGGAACTTTCTGTGATAATCGATTATTTGGGTATTTAATCGATTACCAGAGCTTCTGCATAATTTTACACAGCATGTTCATCTAGTTTAATCGATTACCAAATATTCGTAATCGATTAAATATGCATTGTCAAGTTTTAGGCATGGTCTGTGTTAATCGATTATTTGGTTGTTTAATCGATTACTGAGTGCTTTGAAAACTTGGTTCATCTGGAGTAATCAATTACAAGACGAATTAATTGATTAAATTGTTCGTGACAAATTTCCAGATTCCTGATGAACACTTTAATCGATTATCTGGTTAAGTTAATCGATTACAATAGTTAAAATAATCAATTACATTGATGAAATAATCGATTACAGTTAGTTAAAACAGTTTTTTTTATAAATAGAAAAGTTGTGTCTCATTGAGAGAAAAAATACCAAAAGCGTACAAATTAGTAAAAATCTTTTCCTACAATTCTCTTGAGTACCCAAGTCAGAATCAAGGTTAATAATCATAGTTGTTGAGTATCAATGGGATTTACATGAGTTCTAAGTGTTGTAACTTATAGATCAAAGTTTTCTCAAGCTTGCTCTTAAAGAAAGATTTCAAGAAAGTCTAGTTATCATCTTCTACACATAATCTCAGGTTGAATCATTCATCTCATTGTTGTTTCTGAGGATTATAAGGTGATATCTTTCTTGTACCTTAAGCTTGAAGTGCTAGTATATTTCTATTCTGAAATTGTTTGATATTTCCATATAATGTTTGTAATCTTTACAGCTTTTCTAGAAAGGGTTTCTAGAGGGAAGAACAGAGAGGGGATCTCTGGTTCTTGGTCTTTTGAAAAGTCTATAGGATATAAATTTTGAATTTTACCTAAGGAGGGTAAGAGAGATCATTTGTAAAGCTTGTAAAGATATTTGTTATAGTGGAACTCTAACCAAGATTTTGGATGGAAGAAAATTGGATGTAGCCTTTGGGGTTTAGAGGTGAACTAGTATAAACCTTTTATGCTTTTATATTTCAGTTTGTCTTGCATTTAATTCTTGAAGTATAGAAATTACTTGTCATACAAACTTGGTCATTGCACAGAAGTAAATTGATTGGAGAAGTAAACTGTAACACCCCCATACTTCCTTGCATCTGTGTCTTAGATAAATGACATAAATGCCCTTGGATATTTTTGGAAATGACCAAAATGTCCTTGAACAATTCCACAAATGACAAATAGGTCCCTAGGATAAATGACCAAAATGCCCTGAACATTTGCCCAAATGACCAACATATCCTTATAGCTCTTATAAGGTCATATAAGC
>PYAF01002384.1:0-24427 GCA_007407185.1 Glycine tomentella
AAATATGCATAAATTTCTTTACGCGTCAACCGTTATTTTTGAAAAAAAATTTTAACCATTTTAACTTGAATTTTGATTTATGTTATTACTGTTTTTCCGAAAAACAAATATAAAATACAAGAATGAAATTCTTTAGTCACAAATCAACAAATACGAATATCTTTTTAGAAATAATTATGAAAGAGAAGCGGTTGTTTCACTCTTCTTATCCCTATGCTCTTTTAATTATTTATGCATTATTCTATTCCTTATTGGTGATTTTATTCTACGCATAACGCCTGATTCTAATTAATCGTTAGTTTCATGAATTTAACCCTAAAGGCGATTGGAAAGTAAATTTAGGGTTTGAACTGAATTAAATCACTCACTACGTTAAGTTGCTAGGAATAGGGCTTAATGTTTTGATCGCACGAAACACGTGATTAGAAGCTTAATGCTAGGGTATTTAATTAAATATGCAAGGGATCGAAATTTAGTAAAATATCCTTAAGACTTAGTTGCGAGGAATCGAATTAAGTTTACATAAACGTGTGCGTCAATAAGAATAGAACATGCATAGGTAAAATCAATTAAAGGGATAAGTAAGACGAAATCCAATCCTACACTTCCTTGACTTGTATTCGTTTATTTTCCACAACTTTTACTTCTACTTTACGCACGAAACCAACATATGAATCTCTGTTTTTATCATTTGTACATAAATTACTAAATTGGTAACAATTTAAACCAACAGACGTAAACTCAAATCCCTGTGGAAACGAACTTTTACAAATTTGTAAACTTGCAACGATAAAACGGTGCGCTTGCCGAAAAATTCAACATGCTTCAAGCAGCTCCCCCTGAATTCAACAAGTCTCTGTGATAATCGATTATCTTGAGAAATAATTGATTACATAAGCTTCTACATAAATATTCACAGCATGTTCATCTGGTTTAATCGATTACCAGATGGTCGTAATCGATTAAATGTGCTTTGATCAGTTTTAGACATGGTCTGTGTTAATCGATTAAATGGGAACTTAATCGATTACTTGTGTGCATTACAAAAATGAGGTGATCTGGAATAATCGATTACAAGATGATTTAATCGATTATTTTGTTCTTGACAAATTTTCAGATTCCTCATGAACACTTTAATCGATTATCTGGTTAAAATAATCGATTACAATAGTTAAAATAATCGATTACATTGACAAAATAATCGATTACAGTTAGTTATATCTATTTTTTTATAAATAGAACAGTCTGGTCTGTGTTATTCATAAAAGTGAAAAACAGAGATACTCGTACATACCTTATGATAAAAACTCTCTAAAGCTCTCAAGAGTATTCAAGTCTGAATTTAGTGAGAAAATCAAATATGATGAAAATCGTGGATTGTTACATGTGTTTCTAGTCATAATTCTCAAGGATTGATGATTTGTTCAAGCTAGTGTCAAAGAAAGATTCAAGAAAGAAATATTATTCATCTATTGCATATATTCTCAGATTGTTTGAATTATTCATATCATTGAATTAGCTGAGGATTAAAAGGTGATATCTTTCTTGAACTTTAAGCTGGATATTTTTGTTTTATATTTGTTTTGTGATTGTGTTGTATTTCCATATAACATTTGTATTCTTTAAAGCTTTTACTAGAAAGATTTTCTAGTGGGAAGAACAAAGAGGGGATCTTTGGTTCTTGGTCTTTTGAAAAGTCTATAGGGAGTAGATTTTGAATTTTACCTAGGGAGGGTAAGAGAAATCATTTGTAAGCTTGTAAAGAACAAATATTTGTTATAGTGGAACTCTTACCAAGATTTGGTTAGAATAAAACTGGATGTAGCCTCCGGGGTTGAGAGGTGAACCAGTATAAATCTTGTGTGTTTTAAGATTTTGTTTGTATTTCATTATATTCTTGAAGTATAGAATTTGTTCATTATATAAAATTGGTTACAGCACAAGAGTGGTTTGATTGGTGAAGTAAATTGTTTTTCTAATTGATTTTGAAAGATACGATCTTTAAAAGTCTTCCACTGTTAGAAATTTATTGAAAGGAAATTTTAAAACTCTGAGGTAAAACCAATTCACCCTCCTCTTGGTTATTTGCATAAGTGTTCATTATATTTTCATACTGCATTCATGGTAAACATTTCTGCTGAGGACATGTAGTGCCTTGGGGTTTTTCATTCCTGTAATTGCTAGCATAGTGTCCCATCTTTCCACATCTGTAACACTAAACATTTCTGCAACAATGTTGTGCCAGGTGTTCTATCTTTCCACATTGGGAACAGGTGGGCTGAGCTACAGGGCATGGCCTATCTCCATGGATCTTGTGACATTTGTCACATTTCCTGCCTGAACCTTGCCCTACCTGAAATTTTCTCTGCTGAAACTTATTCTTAAATTTAAAAGGTTGAGATCCTAATTTCTTTCTAAAATTATTACTTGACTCTCTCTTTTCAGCAGATCTCTTTTTATACTCTTCTATTATCCTACACTTATTTATTAAAACACCAAAATCCCTAATTTCTAGGGGTTCTACTACTTCCAACATATCTTCCCTTAATCCCCTTCAAATTTCATGCACTTCCAGTGCTCTTCAGGGTTATACTGATAGGTAGAGGAAAATTTAATTAACTCTTCAAATTTAGCAATATATTCATACATACTACTATTACCTTCTTGAAACCTCATAAATTCGAGCTCCTTAGCATTTCTTACTGATATGGGAAAATACTTCCCATAGAATGCTGTCTTAAACACCTTCCATGTAATCTCTGTAACACCCTGAAGTTTCGATAACTGAAAATAGATGTTTAATGTATTTCTTGTGTTATTTGATTACGTTATTATTTTAGATTAGTTTAATTTTTTTTGTAAATTATCCTTGTTCAATTGCTTAGTGTGGATGTTAAGTTATGTGGAGTTTGTTTGAGCTGCATTGAAATTGTGTGATTTCGAGTTTGACCAAAAGCCTATTTTAGTAAAATCATAATTCTGGATTGGTTAACCGTTGGATCGACTTCAAATTTTATAGGTAGGCTCCTAACCCAAATATGAAACCTTTGCCCATTGGGATTGACAAACTAACATCTGAAGCAAGACATATTAATTTTTTACAGAAGCAGGGAAATTTCAAATTTGGGTCAGCTTGCCCAGGCGAGCCAAAATGCCAGCCAAAATTCACCTAGGCAAGTCAAGTCAGTTATAAGTTGGCATAGCAGCATAAAATCACGAAAATGGAAGCCTTCTTCTTCCCCACACCTTCCCCCGACCTCCCATCATCATCCTCCACCAGCCATGACCACTGGTGACCACCACGAGCCACCGTTTCTTGCTGTTGGACCACCTCAGGAATAGGAACACTTTAATCGGAGCAAAATCTTCAAAACTCAACTCGAGGATTCAGATAATGATCGTGTTATGAAAGTTCATTCAATTTCATTAGAAGCAATTCAATCAAATTAACTCCTAAATTAATTGAAATCATCAATCGAATTAACTCCTAAATTAATTGAAATCACAACCTAAAATTGAAATATCATCCAACTAATTTGTGATTAAAATTAGAAATTACGAAATGAATCCATAACCTAATCCATTTTCAATCCTAAACAAATTCATAATCATGAAAATTGAATAGAGGATTGAAGAAGAAAGTGAACATTCACACAGAAATTGAAATACTAAACCAGAACTCGAATTCCCTTTTGAATCCTTGGATTGATTGATTGTTTAGCCTTCAATGATCATCATCAATGGAAGACCCACGAAATTAGTGCAAGAGCAATGAAGAACAAAAACAAAAATGAAGAACAATGAGAGAAAAGGTTTTAAGTCTAGAAATTTCTAAAATGTAAACGTAAATTCTGTTTTTTTTTTTTTGCTAAAATGTAGTGTGTTTTTTTTCTCACTAATTCCACTTGCATATAGTGACTAAGTGAGTAGGAAAGGGTGGGCCATGAGTAGGCCCATCTAATCTAACTAATTATGCTAATTACACCAATAAAAATACAACTCGCGGCCCAAAATTCAAGTGCAATGATTCTGACTTCAAAGCCTAAAATTATCCTCCAAATGACATAATTGGCCTCGGCTTATCTTTGACAAACTTGTAGATAATTTCATTATCTTTCCAAGGAACATTGATATGTTCCATTCAGAGTTTTGTAGAGCTATGTAGGTCCTGTACAAGGAAGATAGGTCAAGTGATCATAAAATTCGAAAATAAGCAACAATTAGCAATTAAGCCCACTAGTTTGCCTAAGTCAAAAACTGAATTAAAATGAGAAAATAAAAGTCCAAGAGAAGTCAAATAAGCTAAGAAGAATAGAAAAATATTTAACTAAAAATGCTTAATCAAAATACCCCACACTTAAACATTTGTACTCCTAGGCAAAACTAAAAGAAAGACTAAGAGAAAAATTCAAACTAAAGTAAACCAAAAATTAAAAGAAAGGTAAGAACAAGACACACATTTTTCAATGGATCCTAACAATTCACAAAAGTGAGAAATATGAAAGATGGAAGAATGATATCAAGGTAACAAACAATCCATGATCACAAAGTGTAAAGTGAAAAAGTAGTCAAGTTAAAATTAAGAATGCACCAACGTGATAAAAATCTCTCAAAGATCAATAGTCAACCTCGTCTAATGTGTATGGGTTTGTGTTTACACTCAAACACCACATGTAACTAGCACATCCAAATATTGATAAGACTCTAATTCATTCAACTTGAAATGCACATGCATCAAAATATCAAAAGGGCTTTATTGGTTTGTAATGAATGGCTTAGGTAAAGGGTGGATAAGAAAAGGATAATTAGGCTAAAACTAAGAGAAAAAAGGGGTAATGGGGAGTAAGCCAACAAGTAAAAAGAGAGGGAGAAACAAAGAAACAAAACTAAAAAGAATTTACAAGGATGAAAACACTACTACAAAAATAGCTTTTTACGACACTGATTTAAGGTCAGTTTATAAAAAACCGTCTTAGAAAGAAACACGGTGGCATTCTTGTAATAAATACAACCAATTTACAAAACCGTCTTAGAAGACTATCATTCTAAGATAGTTTTGTAAAATCCATCTTAGAAGTACTACTACTTAAGACATTTTTAAGAAAACCATCGTTGTGGGCAAATCAAGGACATTTTTTAAACAAAACCGTCCTTGATAATGGCTAGCATTCCTTTTATTTTGAATTGCTTCGTCTCCTTCCCTCGATCAATTTCCTTTTATTTTGAATCTCTCTGACTCTCACCCACCTCATTTTCCCACTTCCTCCAATCCCTCATCAACCTCTACTTTGACCACACCCACGGCCTCAGCCCCTCCTGGCACCATGCTTCCCTCTTCTGTTCTGCCATCACCCCCAAACTCCTCCCCTTCTCCTCTCGACGAGCCAGCCACTGCTTCTTCTTCTGATTCCAAAGAAGAAGAGCAACAACAATAACCATCCTCTCAGCAACACAAAGAAGACGAAGAAGAAGTTTCCTTTGGAGAAGAAGAGGAAGACAAAAATCCCGTCCACCACTTGTCTCCAAAAACCCCTACTCCTTCCTCCCTCAAACCCTCATCCCCAATGGTCTTCCTCCGAATCGGGTTTCGAGATCAAATCAGAACCCGACCCCACTCCCATCAAGGTCAAACCCTAGCCTCCAAGGCTAGGGACCAAGTCCAAAAGCCCAAAGCCCAACCCTCCCCTGCGTCGCCGCCAAAATCGGCATCCAAGCGCCCCACCAAGAACAACAACAACAACAACAAATCTCGTGTCGGCAACCCCAAACGCGTGAATATTGAAGGGACCGAATCTTCTTATGTTGTTGCCTTCACCTCTTCCAACGAGATGCAGTATGACAGGAAGAAGTCTGACGATAACTCGAAGAAGTTTTAGAGACTGTGGAGCGAGGAGGACAAGCTCGCCATTCTAAAGGTTTGCTAAGTGCTTACTATGTTATGAACATGGACATTTCAACTATAACTACGCTCAAAATGGTCATGAAATTGATCCAAAGGTGTTTTTTCTATTATTTTGATTTTAGAGAATTCTAAATAAGTTTTTATTTTTTCTTGGAACCTTTGTAGAAATAATGTGTATATCATGATTGTGGAATGTGCATTCCCACTTATGGTGGTATCTATCATTTCTGTTTGGTGTTGAAATGATGGATGATTTTTGGATTGATTGACAGGAAGTGCCAAAAAAGAGCAAAGAGAGTGCAGGAGAACGATGGACGTTTTATGGAACTTTTAATCATTCCTGTATGGAAGTTTTATGGAACTTAACTAATTAATGTCTATCAATTTTTGCATACAGAGGCTCTGTAAGTGGCTGGTTCAACTGCTGATGGCACTTGATTACTTGCATTTAAATCATATTCTTCATCGTGATGTCAAGGTGAATGATTTCTCTATGTTCATTTACTGAAGATGTCATGTTGTTGACTATCTTTGATGACCTACTCTATATTGATGTTTTATCCATGTTGTTTTCAGTGTTCAAATATATCAGGACAAAAGATCAAGATATACGTCTAGGTAATGGCTTTCTTCATTTTGTCCTCAAATTGCACTTGCACTTCATGAATGTGTTTGGAGTCTAAACATCTCTAAGTTGGTGTGCCTTGTTTTAGTATCGTATACTTATGTTCTGTATGTTGGATGCAGGTGACTTTGGCCTTGCTAAAATGTTGACATGCGATGATCTTGCATCCTCAATGAGTGTTATAGCCAAGATATTCTATTAATTACTCTCACCTGATGTCTTACTATGCATTTTTGGTCTAAGCTTAGGTTGTGGGGACTCCAAGTTATATGTGCCTTGAGCTTCTTGCTGATATACCCTATGGCTCTAAGTCAGATATCTGGTCTTTGGGTAAGATAGATTATTTTCGTACTCATGAGATCACCTAGGCTTATTTAGCCTTTCTTTTTCCCATCTTCCAACATTTTTTTTCATTTGCAATTGATGTTGGTTACATCTTATAATAATTATCAGGATGTTGTGTGTATGAAATGGCTGCTCACAAGCCACCTTTAAAAGTCTTGTAAATTTTTGTCTATGGCTGACAATTATTTTTATTTTTTTTAATGTTTTTAATGAACATTA
The DNA here is from genome assembly GCA_007407185.1 of Glycine tomentella. Classification (NCBI taxonomy): domain Eukaryota; kingdom Viridiplantae; phylum Streptophyta; class Magnoliopsida; order Fabales; family Fabaceae; genus Glycine; species Glycine tomentella. Next base: position 7,092 of record PYAF01002384.1, read on the forward strand.
TTTGGTTGGTTTTTTATGGTAAATAGTTTAATATGTTGAATGAGGATTATTTGATTGGGTGTTTTTTTTATAGATATTTGTGTCCGAAGCCATATCCGGAGGTCAAGATGGAGTCCCTCAAGTCAAATGGGATCAAGCTTTTTCAATTTTGGATTGAGGGTCATAAGGTCTATTTCTATCTATCTATGTCTTCAACGTTCTTTTTTCTGGTCTTGTGATTTCTCACCTTCCATTTGGGTCTGGTTTTATCTTGAGGTCTATTTGAATAATCTTTTGTAAAGGAATTGATATCATAAAAGAAGATGATAAAGAGAATTTTTAATAAGTGACATGAGAGAAGTTGCTTATATTCAACTTGGTCAAAAGCTGCTACTTCCTTTAAATGACCTTTAATAAGTGACCTGAGAAAGTAGCTTGCTACTCAGACTTTGGTGATGGGGATGCATCTAATAAAGTGTGTTTATTGGCCTTTTCACCCATGCAAAGTCACATCCACCACTAAGAAACCCTCTTACATTAGCCTTCTTTTTTTAAAATTTCCCTTAGACGAAGGGCAGTTATGGGTATGCACTAATGCTATAGCTCCATTAATGCTATATGAAATTTCTCTATATAATAACTAATCTTTGTTTGCTTCAAACTAACTCCATTTGTCCATTTCCTGCCAAGGCCTTAAAGTATGATTTCTCACCTTCCATTAATATGTAGGTCTTACAGTATTTGAGAATTTTTAATTAAGTTCAAATTTGTAAAATTGTAATTAAGTTATTGATTTTGTGAAATTTTTGTAATTGAATTTCAAAGTTTGTTTCTAATAGCTTTAAGAACTATAGACATTTAATTATAAAAAAATTGGAACATTAATTAAAAATGATAAATCATGTATTTTGAGTATCTTTCCTAGAGAAGAGTCTTTAGATTGAAGTATTCATATTTTCATGAGTCATATGTCATTTGTATGAAGGAGTGTTTTATACAGAGATGTTTTATATAGTATAAATACTTTGTGTTGCAGAATATAGTATAAATACTATAGTATTAGTGAATTTGAACTAGAAGCCAACAACAAGCCAAGAAATCAAAACACAGTGAATTTCTTAGTGTGTGAAGAGTGTTCTGCTGTATCTATCTTGCTATTTCCTAGTGACTTGTTGATATTTCTTAGTGTGTGAAGAATGTGCCTCAAATTTCCAATGTAACCATGAGTATTTCGTGAAGAGTGGTACTTTTATTAAGGTAAAATAAATACTGATTATATATATATGTATATATATATATGGTCATTTTAGTGGGCCAATTGATTAGCAAAGATCTTATTAAAGGAGAATGGTCTTAATACTTAAACAATTGCTTGTACTTACTATAATAAGACTACTTGCTAGATGCTATAGGTCACCAAGAAATTAATTTTTTGATAGTAACAGTGACTCTGCTAAATAAGACAACAATATTGAATATATAAAATAGCATTTTTGTTGTGTAATGTAATGTTATGATTTTCTAGGTAATGTAAGCCTACCCTGTTTGTAATAGTGGTACTTTTCCATTGTAATGAGTGTATGTATGATTTGACTTCATTTATGAAACTTTCAGGTTGAGTAGGATAGATAGGTAACATTATTTTGAGACTTAAATATTGAAATTTTTTTCAGTCTTAATTTCACACTCACTTTACACCTGTGCTATCTCTTCCTTTTTTGTTTACATATCTCTCATTGTGACTTAACATTTACATGGGTGTAGATGATGCAGAAGGAATTCTTGATATTGATTTTTGCAGTTTAGGAAGAACTCAACTGACCACTCAATTGGTTAATGATGTTCAAACACTAATTGACTTAAATATTGACTTGATTTGTTCATAAACCAGGAATGTCTTGGCAAATAGTTCCTTTTTTTCCTTGTAATTTTCTCATTTTTTTATTTGACCAGAACATGGTTTTGTAGGGGTATTATTGCTTTTTTTTTACCCAGCTAAAGGATTTATGGTAGTGAGATTCTCTCCCTATAGCAAACCCATTACCCTTATACTACATGAGTATCAGAAGTTGCTAGTAATTCAAGATTATCCTTTGCACCATGTTGCTCCGCAAATAGATTTGTATAACTATAAGTAGAAAGGAATCTTAACGTGGCATGGTTTAGGTGATGACAGGGAATGGATGTTGACCCATCAACAAAGGGATAACACCAAACAAATCAATCACAGAGCTTGGATTAAATACACAAAGTGGCATAAGTACTCAATACATAGCTATACATACTTGAAAAGTTCTGTGTGTCATAAATTAATTGGTGTCACCAATGGCCACCATGTTAACTTACTGGATGAGACTGTGCGATATCATTTAACAACAATGACGTAATTTGGAAGATTGTTGTTGAAATGGAACTACTAAAAAATGTTGAATGAATATCATATCTCCCCTTCCTCTTTCACAGCTAAATATAGCGCAGATAAAAAGAATAGATGCCCTTAGTAACTGCTGAAATAAAAAGGGACAGTAAGTCAGTAATCATAGTTTGTAGGTGTTTCCTATGAATGCTCATGCACCAAGCATATATAAGCACTTCGATATGGAAAATCTATTTCACTCTTGTACGAATCCCCTTTTTGGTAATGTATGAAAATTTCTCGAATGCTTCATATTAGACCCCATCCTGAGAAGCAGTGAATGAAATCCCCTGCTATGTAAATTACCTACAATATGTCTTTGAGAACTTGGCTACTGTATGCATTGAATTTGATATTATTGTTTGATATTTTCATCTATTTCTTTTATAATTTGATCTACTTTATTGTCTCAGAGTCATCAAGGAACAACTTCAAGCTCTGCTGGAATATTTGAGAACCTGGCTACTCTATGCATTGATTTTGATTTGAAAACAGTTAAAAATGCCATAATCCTCTTTTTAGCTCTTAAGTCATGCCCAAAGTTGCAAAATCTTGAAATTAATAGCAAGGTGCTCTTAATTTATACGTATTATTCTTTTTTCACTTATAATTGCTATTGTCTGCCCCTACCCCCTTCCATGAATGTTTTTAAGGATGGTTGTGCTTAATTACTCATAATAGTTGTTTATTGTGTGGACTTATTCTGAGGCATAGTTTGACTGCTTGAGCTTGTGCTGTATGCGAACATGGATTTGGAGAGCACTTGTGCTACATGGCTGAAAAGCACTTTGTTCATTAAGCATCTTGTAATTTATGGCAATTCTAACAATATTTTTACTTACTAAATACTAATATGTATGTGGGAAAAGGAAATGATATGTCTTTGTGTTACAAAAAAAGAGGAAGAGATACCATGTGGCTATTAGAGGGAGATAAGTTGTTCATACTTTGGATTGTTTTCATGATAGAATTAATAAATATTGTGCTTTATACATGTAAAAGTATGAATCAGCTAATATTGTACAAGGCTTTCCCATCACCATTATTTTTCCTTTGGTTATGATCCCTGAACTGAAGTCTAATTCAAACTGATTCAACATTAGCCCTCCCTAGAAAGAGGTGGTACTTATTACCATTAAAAGTTAAATCTTCTTTTAGGAATGCAATCACAATTGTTATGTAGTTCTTGCTTTTGGTCTCATAGGTAAGTCTACTATCTATCAAGGCCAATAACCACTTAAAACATTTTCTTGTCAGATGTTGACTGTATAGGATTTGGTTGTAGCTTTCATGCCAAGCATTTTTTGGATGTCAAACTGCTTGATGAAGTTATCAATGTAAAAATAATTATTCCTCCTCTGGTGTATACTTTCCTATTTATTTCTTGTCAGAATAACGTGCTTGAGGTTATTCTCTTTGGCTTTGGTATTTCTATACTAAAGAGCAAGCTTTGTCTCATGAGATTAGGTGATCATGAGTTCAATTTTTGAGTTATCTACATAACATTTAATTGCTTTATCTGGAGTGTCAATACTAAATTCTCTTTAGTTATTGCTTTAGTGGCTTTTTTTGTTGCTTATCATGCAATGTTGTTATCTTCATATTTAAGTGTGATATTGTAAAAAAAAACTTTAGGCTTAATTTTAATCCCTCAAATTTAGGATAAGTTTGATTTTTGTCTTCCAAATATAAAACTAACCTTTTTAGTCCAATAATTAAAAGTATACATTTTATCTCACCAATTATGGATTCTGGCTTACAAGCTGGCCTTGGCAATTATGTTCAGTATTGGTGCTTTTGATGGGAATCTTCACGAGATAGAAGCATGGTTTTTTATTTTTACCAGGTTATCATGGAAAGAAATCCCCTGCCAAAATCTTGGAGGTTGATGTATTACAGAGTTTGACTCTATTTGTCATATCGTTCTTCTGCGATGTTGTTTCTACACTTGGGAATAATTTGATTAAATATATTGGGATATTCTAAAGATTCATGCCCATTGTTTGGAAGGTGGTGAAGTTAATTAGTTCTATACTCTCTTATTTCAATTCTTTGTATTCAGTTAACTCTAAAATCACTTATATCATATATTGCTTCTTTACCTTTTTGTTCTACTGCATAAGTTTTTGATCTAGCTCTATAAATTCATATGATCAGCATAATGCGTAAGCTCATTTTTTGTGGTCATAGTATCCAATTAGGGTGCTTTCTTTTTTTTGCATTTCTTTGGAAATGTTACTATCTGGTATACCAAAATTGTTAGTAAGTGTTGGCTTGTTATTGCTGATTTAGTGGTTTTCCTTGCATATTTATCACCTCAATTTAGCCCTATCATATGTGTGCTAGAGAGACTTGGTGGGAGTTATGAATGTGATGAAGTCTTTCCTGAGTGGAAGCCATTGAAGGATTTATTGGACTTTGTGGAGAGCATATTACACCAACATAATTATCAAACTTTTATATTTCTTATCTAATTGATCATGTTATGAAATAAATTGTTTTTACTAATATCATCTATGGGGTAGGTCACTTGCAAACAATTCAATTGATGGCAATGTTTCTTCCTCCATTTGGCAGAATAACACTTCAAATGGAATTGGAAATTTTTTTCTTGTTAGACCTGAAATGATAAATTCCATAATTTTTTCTTCTAACATTTGACTTCACTTCACTTCACTTCTTGCAATGATTGAAGTTCTCGATATATAATTTCATTTGGATAGCACAAGTATAAAGAATTTTTTTCCCCGAGTACAAAGTCTTGTGCTTGAATAAAAGATGTAACCTCATTTAAATGTTTTCCACATTAGTGTGACTGGAACCTCTCATTTGATGACTAATAGTCAGCTTTACCTCTCATTGACAGTGTCGTAAGACCAATGGCCTTAAAAGAAATCAACCCGGCTTACAAGCTAGTTATCCCAAGTGTCAGCTTTACATTAGTTCTACTTACTAGATTGTCAAATGTGTGTCTTTAAGCATCCTGGTCGTAAGGGGTACATAATTGTCAAACAAGGATCTTTGTTTGATTCTTATTTATCAATTCGATACTTGACATCTCATATATAATGTCCTCAAGTGATCTAATTATATTAAGAGAAAATTGAAGTGTCTTCTGGACAGGTTCCTGGGAATGAAAATCCTTCTACTTTGATTTGTTTTGCCACTAAAACACTTAATGCCGGTCAAATTATATCCAAGTTGCATGTTATTGAGCTGGGTGCATAGCCGGGTTTGTATATATTTTTCACTATCACATTTACCTCATGTATTAATTAATCTATGGACAATAATGTTTTTTATAAATCTGTCTCAAAATAAAAAATTTTAGTTGTCCCATACTGAGTTTCCAAGCTTGTTATTCCTATTAAATCAAAAATTTAGAGTTAAATCGATCATATTAAAATTGAAATTCTACGATCTAGAGTTAGTGATATCGTAGCGATGAGGCAGGTCGTTACACATCTCATCTAGATCGAAGATTATCGAAAATAAGCTTAAGGTGAGATTTAAACAAGAGCACTATTTGGCCACTATGAAACTCCTTCCTAAGAATCCTAGAGTCATGAAACCTCTTCACTTACTCCTTGTAAATCTTGGAGTTCTCATAGGCTTCTAAGCTCATCAAGTTCTTGCAACTGAAGCTTCCTTTCCATACTCGCTTCATCAAATGCCATGTTACAACTCTTCACCGCCTAATAAGCACGGTGCCCAATCTCCACCGGAAGGTGGCATGACTTACCAAAAACCGCCCTATAGGGAGACATCCCCAAAGGTGTTCGATAAGCGATCATGTGAGCCCATATACCAACCTCAAGTAGCTTGCTCCAATCCTTCCTGTTGGGTTGCACCACCTTCTGTAACACTTGTTTGATCTATTTGTTTAAAACCTCAACTTGCCCATTAGTTTGGGGATGATAAGTTGTAGTAACTCTGTGCACAACCCCATACTTCTGAAGCAAGGATGCCAATGACCGGTTACAGAAATGACTCTCCTGTTCACTGATAATGGCTCTAGGCACACCAAACCTGCAAAAAATGTTGGATCTCACAAAATCCATAACAACTTTAGATTCATTAGTTCTAGTGGCCTTAGCTTCAACCCATCTAGAGACATAATTAACAGCAAGCAAAATATATGAAAAACCATGAGAAACAGGAAATGGACCCATAAAATCAATACCCCACATATAAAAAATCTCACAAAAAATAATGGGCTGTTGAGGCATCTCATGCCTATATGTAATGGTTCCACTTGACACTGCTCACAAGTGGTGGTAAAGTGATGAGCATCTCTAAACAAGGTGGGCCAAAAGAACCCACACTCCAACACCCTCCTAGCGGTCCGCTGAGGACCCAAATGACCTCCAGTGGGTATGCCATGACAAAACTAAAGAATAAACTGAATTTCATGATGTAGCACACACCTACGGATCACTTGGTCACTACCAAACCTCCACAAATAAGAATCATCCCACACATAATATTTAGCATCACTCTTAAGTTTATCTATTTAGGACCTAGATGCATGAGGTGGGACAACAGATGCAACAATGAAATTCACAATGTCATCAAACCAAGGTATGACATGTGATGAATGCAAATGCATCAAATGCTCATCAGGGAAATTATCACGAATAGGAAAGGACTCAAAAGGTCCCTTAATCATGCTAAAATGATCAGCGACCAAGTTTTCTGCACCACTCTTGTCCTTAATCTCAATGTCAACTCCCGAAGAAGAAGCATCAACCTGATCAATCTAGGTTTAGCATCAGGCTTCTTCAACAGGTACTTCAAAGCTACATGGTCAGTAAAGACAGTGATATGGGAGCAAAGCAAATAAGATTTGAATTTATCTAAAGCAAAAACAATAGTCAAAAGCTCATTCTCAGTGGTGGTGTAGTTAACTTGGGCTGCATCCAAAGTGCGTGAAGCATAAGCAATGACACAGGAGTGTTTATCAACTCTCTGTGACAACACAGCCCCAAGTGCATAATTAGAGGCATCACACATGAGTTCAAAGGGAAGCTCCCAATCTGGTGGCTGCATGATAGGAGAGGTAGTAATCTTCTTCCTCAATCCCTCAAATGCCTCTTTGTAAGGATGGTCAAACATAAAGTATATGTCCTTTTGGAGAAGCTTAAACAATGGAAATGCAATCTTACTGAAATCCTGAATGAATCTCCTATAAAAACCCGCATGTCCAACAAAAGAAAGCACTTCCCGCACAGAAGCGGGGTAAGGTAGAGAAGTAATAACATCAATCTTGGCCTTATCGACCTCAAGACCTCTACTAGAGACCAAATGCCCTAAGACTATACCCCTCATGCACCATAAAATGGCATTTCTCAAAGTTAAGAACAAGGTTAGTCCTAATACATCGATCAATCACTCTAGAGAGACTATCCAAACATGCATCAAAAGAGGAACCATAAACAGTGAAATCATCCATAAACACCTCCATGTAACTCTCTAATAAATCAGAAAAGATGCTTACCATGCACCTTTGGAAGGTGCCAGGTGTGATGCATAGGCCAAAAGGCATCCGGGTGTAAGCAAATGTGCCAAATGGATAGGTGAATGTGGTCTTGTGTTGATCCTCTGGTGTAATATGAATTTGCATGTAACCGGAAAAACCATCAAGAAAGCAATAATGTGATTTACCTACCAACCTCTCTAGAACTTGATCAATAAAGGGAAGAGGGAAATGGTCCTTGTGAGTGGTCTGGTTGAGTCTCCTGTTATCAATGCAAACTTGTCAATTGTTGGCCACTCTAGTCAAAATCAACTCATTATCTTGGTTCTTGACAACTGTGATACCCCACTTCTTAGGGACCACTTGGACAGGTAAAACCTGAGTGCTATCTGAGATGGGATAAATGATCTTTGCAGCTAGTAACTTCTTCACTTCCTTCTTTACCACATCAAGAATAGTGCGATTCAGCCTCCTCTGTGGCTGCCTCACCGGCCTAGAATCATCCTCCAATAGTATCTGATGTATGCAAATGGAAGGATTGATTCCAGGGAGGTTAGCAAGTTGTCCATCCAATGGCCTTTTTGTGGCCTCTCAAAACATGTAGCAACTTTTCTTCATGCTCAAGTGACAGGCTGCTAGATATGATGACTAGAAGCTTCTGAGCATCATTTAAATATGCATATTTTAGGTATTCGGGTAGTGACTTCAGCTCCAAGGAAGGTGGCTGAATGGTGGAAGGCAAGGAAAGTTTGGTGGTTGAAGGAAGGGAAATATGAGAATCAACATCTGTACCTACAACACAATCAGAATCAAGAGCAGAGGAAACCTCCACACAAATACTACAGACAACAGCAGAATCATCACAGGTACAACCAAGGTCAAAATCAAAATAAGAAAGTAAATCAGAAATATCTACACTAGCTACTGCAGCATCAATGATATCAACAAGAAAAACAGAATGCTCCTCTACAGGATGTCTCATGGTATCAAAAAGGTTAAACTGGACAACGTCATCACCAAACTCCATGGAAAGAGTTCCGACATACACATCAATTTTGGTCCTGCTGTCATCAAGAATGGTCTCCCTAGGATTAATGTGGAACCATGGCTAGAAGACTCATTCTCCATATCCAAAATGTAAAAATCTGCTGGAAAAATCAAATTATGAACTCCCACCCCGCACATCAATAAGTCCAAGTGGAAGCGCAACACTCCTGTTGGCTAAGTGAATGACAACACATGGCATATGCAAAAGTACAATCTCTAATGGTGCAAGGGACAGTGAAAGTGTCAGGATCCTTGCACTTCTATGGCAAGGTGGATAGTGGAATGGCATCAACAGTTTTTCCCTGTATAAGTGCAGAAACATTTCTACCCATCTTCATTTACTCATTTGCCTTTAGCTTCCTCTTGTGGGTGCACAAATGCTTCAAGAACTTTGCATATTTTGGAATCTGTTTGATGACATCCAAGAAGAGAATGTTGACTTCCACCCTCCTGAAAGTCTCAAGTAGATCATAATCAAGCTCCACCATTTTCTTTGCAGAAATGAATCTAGAAAGGAAAGGTAAGGGAATCTATTTTGGTGCAAAATGTGTATTGGCATCATCATCAATTTTTTTACCAGCACCAGCATCAATTTTAGCACCAGCATTTGAAAGCTCTGTGCTACTCCTCAAGGTAATAGCACTCGCATTCTTCGGATTAATAACTAGTTGTGTTGGAATGTTGCCAGAACCTTGTTGTTGCATCTGGTTGACAGTTGTAGCTAACTGTCCAATCTGAGTCTGCAGGTCTTGGATGGTGGCACTGACATTTTGTTGAAACTAAATGTTGTTGGTTGTCATTTGCTTCATCAAATCCTCCATGGAAGGTCCAAAATTGGTCTTCACAAGTTGTGCAGTGTAGGTGCAGGTTGCTGGAATTGTGGCTATTATCTGAACAGGGGAGCTTGATATTTACTGGTGGAAGGTGGATATTGCTGCTGAGGTCTGAATGTTGTTGGTGTGTCACCTGTTGTTGTGGACCAGGACCATACCTCAAATTCAGATGATCTCTCCAACCAGGATTATAAGTGTTGGAGTAAGGATTATACTATTGTTAAGGTCTAAATGGCTATCCAGGTTGTATGGAAGAAACTTCAGTAGCTTGTTCTGTTTCTTGGAGAGTGGGACAAGAATCCATTGGAAAATCAGGTGCACAACAGATACCAGAAAGCCTTGGTTGATTGGCTGCCATCACATTCTGCTATTGACCAATAGCAAGCTGTCTCACAAGGGATGTCAACTCTGTCAATTTATTCTCCAACCTCTGGTTATCAGCAACCATGGAAACAAAAACTTCATTTGCAATAGCCTTACCTGTTGCAGCACCTCTAGTACCAAATTGTTGATAATTGGCATCCATGTTCAAAATCTTGCCTTGCAGCAATAAGAGTCTTGTCCAACGAATTTCCTCCACTGGCTGCATCTATCATACTTCTGTCCATCAACATCAAGCCTTCATAAAAATACTGGATCAATAATTGCTCACTGATTTGATGGTGAGGACAGGTAGCACTCAGTTTGTTGAATTTCTCCCAGTACTCATACAAAGTCTCTCCAAGCAGCTGCCTTATACCACAAATTTCTTTTCGAATGGATGCTGTTCTGGATGCAGGGAAGAATTTCTCCAAGAATCTTCTCTTCATGTCTGTCCAAGTGTTGATAGGATCTAGTTGAAGGTACAACCAGTCCTTAGCAACACCATCCAAAGAGAATGGAAATGTCTTCATCTTGACATAATCCTCATGAATGTCATGTGATCGCATGGTGGAACACACCACATGAAACTCCTTAAGATGCTTATGTGGATCTTCACCTGAAAGACCAGGAAACTTTGGAAGCAAATGGATAAGTCCAAATTTGAGCTGATAACTAGCCTCGGTCTTAGGATATTAAATGCACCAAGGTTGATAAACAACATCAGGTGTAGCCAATTGCTTAAGAGTTATGTTGTTATTAGCCATGTATCAACAAAATTTTCAAAATCAAGATGTGCAGAATGAGAACTAGACTCAGAAAAACACTACACTACTATCTAGAACTACACTATCAAATTCATCTAGACTACTATTATGCCTGCTCAATTTGTGAAATGTCCTATCTATTTCAGGATCATATGAATGCAAGTCACTTGGTTGGGACCTAGTCATGCACAACTTGACAATAATAGGAATACTTCACAACAACCAAGAGGGGTGTGAATTGGTTGAACCTTGGTATTTTAAAATCAATTTCAAATAAGAGTTTTCAGGATCTTTATCACTTTTAAATCCAAGAAACCTTTTACTCAATCAAATAGCTCAGTCCAAGAATTCAATAGATCAAAACCAAACTTGTTGTGCAATGAATATGATTCAAAGAATAAAAGACAAATAATAAGATGAGAAGAGAAATAAGAACACACACAGTTTATACTGATTCACTTCAAATCATGAAGCTACATCCAGTTCTTCCAACCAACACTAGGTTAAAGTTTCACTATTATAAAAATATTCTTACAAGCTTTTACAAGACTCTCCCCTTTATCAACCCTAGACAAAGAACATAAATCTAAAACCCTATTAGAAATCTAAGGAGAAAGATCCAGAGAACACTACTCTGATCTTTAAGCTAGAGAACCCTTCTCTAGTCCCGAGCTTTAAGAATCAAAATTACAATAGCCAATACAACACAAATTGTAAACAAAATTACAACCAATCAGTAAAGGAAAGAAAACACCTGATGATCCAGTGAATGATATGCACATGAATGAACAAACCAGGTTGAAAGATGAAAATCAATCTCAAAACATCTCCTTCCTTAACCCTTGAAAGTATCTTCTTGCTTGAAAGAATCACTCAAAAATCCATAAGTGTTTTAGTGAAAGCAAGAACTCATAGAACCCAGAAAAATCACTTAGAATGTGTTTAGAAAGTTTATGTGTGCTCAGAATACGAATTGATCAAGTTACTAAACAAGCTGAGCCAAGGTTCTATTGAAAACAAACTTTTGTAACTGTTAGTAATCGATTAAACGCGCCTAATAATCGATTATTCCACTCATGTAATCGATTAAATCAACCTTGTAATCGATTAAAGTGTTCTACAATAATCTGGACATGCGCAATGAACAAAATAATCAATTATTCCGTCTTGTAATCGATTAAGACAGAAAGCTTCATAAACTTGAAATACACTGTGTAATCGATTACGGATTCTGGTAATCGATTAAACCAGGAAGCTTTAGAAATCATATTGAACTATTTAATCGATTACTATATTTGGTAATCAATTAATGCATCAAACTAATGTGCATATGCATATGATATAATCGATTACTGAATTTGGTAATCGATTATGACAGGAAGAAGTTATTTTTAGTTTAGCCTGTGTAATCGATTATTATACTTTGGTAATCAATTCTTCCAGCATGGCTTAAAATAATGTATGGCAATGTAATCGATTACTACATGTTGGTAATCGATTAAAGTGTTCATCAAGGCAGTGTTAGTGAAAACAAAGGTCAAATAATCGATTAATCCGTTAGGTAATCGATTACATTGTTCTTGAAAAGTTTTCCAGAATGAACTAAGAACAAAACAATCGATTATCTCCTCAAGGTAATCGATTAAATGAGTACAAATTTATTTTTCCAAAAACCTTTGATTTAAATTGATCATTTTACCAAAGCCTTATGAATTTTATTACACAAGTTAATTGAATTATTGAATGATATGAATGCAATGCACTTGGATCACCAGAACTGCTTCTTTCTTACACATTTAACACAAATCATTCTTCAAGGCATCCAATGCATGTTGAAAGCTCAAAACCAAAGCTTGATTCCTCTTCATTCTTCAAATAGCTTCTCTGAAACCAACACAGCTCAGCTCATCAAAGAAAGAAATCACAAGAATAACAGAATTAACAGACAACTACACTACTAAGACGCTATTCACAATATCTGCCGAAATGAAACAAAAAATGGAAAACTGCCTCAAACAATTTTTAAAAAATTCAAAAGCACCACAGTAAATATCCATAAATCATGCTTGATTTTTGGATTTTTCAATGAATGTTAAAAATAATGAAAATACAAAATAAATTCAAAAGTGCCCTAGATCAATGAATTTGGCAATTTGGATCCCCCCTGACTGTGTTCATCCTTTACAAGATCACCTTGATGTATTAATTTTCTCCATATTCTGGTAAATTTTCAGCCCATTCTAAGACAGTTTGCTTAGAATGGGCGATAAACTTTGGACACCAAGTTTCAGAATCAAACTCCACAGGACCAAAAATTTCTAGACAATAAATTGCACCACCTACAACACAACTACACTACACTGCCCTAATCCTCTCCCTACTACTACTTTGTTTTTTTCCCTTTGTTTTTCATTGTTCGCTCTGTTTTTTACAGAAATACATCCACACTTCATAACGAACAAGAGCAACAATGCAATTATGTAACAAAGTGCAATTGTGCAACAGAATGTCAATATGCAATGAATGAATGCAAATATATATTTTTTCTTTTTTTATCTAATTATGAGTGAATTAAAGCTAGCACACAATGAACTGTGTCCCCGGCAATGGCGCCAATTTTGATAACCGATGTCGTATCGTTTCAAAACAATTAAACTAGGCTAATTCTGTAGCACATGATTAACCTAGGGCGACTCAGAAACACTATCAATATGGTTCCAACTTCAATTCACTAATACACAATAGGGAATTTTTGTCAAACAGTTTGCATGCGATAAGTAAAAATTGCGAAAACACAAACTAAGATTGAAGAACAATGCAAAAACTAACAGAATTGATAAGAGATAATGTAAAAATAGATTAAAGAACATCAATCCAATTCACCAAACCAAGAAATGGTAATTATCATAGTTTTCAGATAATGATCCTGCTATGAAAGTTCATTCAATTTCATTAGAAGCAGTTCAATCGAATTAACTCCTAAATTAATTGAAATCACAACCTAATTGAAAAATCATCCAACTAATTTGTGATTAACATTCAAAATTAGGAAATGAATCCATAACCTAATCCCTTTTCAATCCTAAACACATTCATAATCATGAAAATTGAATAGAAGATTGAAGAAGAAAGTGAACATTCACACAGAAATTGAAATACTAAACCAGAACTCAAATTTCCCTTTGCTTGGACTGGATCCTTGGATTAATTGATTGTTTAGCCTTCAATGATCATCATCAATGGAAGACCCACGAAATTAGTGCAAGAACAATAAAGAACAGAAACGAAAATGAAGAAGAAAATGAAGAACAATGAGAGAAAAGGTTTTAATTCTGTAAATTTCTAAAATGTAAATGTAAATTTTGTTTTTTTGCTAAAATGTAGTGCGTGTGTGTGTGTGTTTTTCTCACTAATTGCACTAGCATATAATGACTAAGTCGGTAGGAAAGGGTGGACCATGAGTAGGCCCATCTAATCTAACTAATTATGCTAATTACACCAATAAAAATGCAACTTGCAGCCCAAAATTTAAGTGCAGTGATTCTGACTTCAAAAGCCTAAAATGACCCTCTAAATGATAGAATTGGCCTCGGCTTATCTCTGACAAACTTTCAGATCTTTTGCTTGTCTTTCCAAGGACTATTTATATGCTTCATTCGGAGTTCTGTAGAACTTTGTAGGTCCTATTCAAGGAAGATAGGTAAAGTGAGCATAAAATCCAAAAAAAAGCAACAATTAACAATTAAGCCCACTTGTTTGCCTAAGTCAAAAACTGAATTAGAATGAGAAAATAAAAGTCTAAGAGAAGTCAAATAAGATAAGAAGAATAGAAAAATATTTAACTAAAAACGCTCAATTATGGAGATATATGTTTGTCCCTGTTGTGTGCTGATTTTCAAGAAAATTGTGTTTTTAACTAATGGGATGTGATGAATTTGCTTGTTGATGGATAAAATTGTGAATGATGTTGTTGTAATGATTGAATTTTTAGGAAAAGTCTTAATTACAGAGGAGACTTTGCCCAAAACTTTATAATGCGTCCTCCTATTTTAATTCTTTATTAAATTTTTAAATGGGCATAAAAGTTTATTTTCTATACTGTAGTCCTCCTCTTTATTTTAGATTTTTCCTAAAATACCAGTCTTGTGGTAATATGAATTGTGAATTAATGAAATGATATTGATGATTATGATGATAATGTTGAAATGGGATAATGTGATTGGGTTGATGATGTTGAAATGAGATAATGTTGATATGGTTGATGATGTTAAATATTGATGTTTATGATGCTGATATTGAAATGATATTTATGCTGATAATGTTTATGATGTTTATGTTAAACGACTAAATCATTTTTTTGAGAGAGGCTATTTCCATGAGTATGGTACCAAATTGCATGGTGAGAGTGGAATCAGGTGCATGAATCATGCTAGGCATAAGTGATTGAATTGTGAAAAAAAAAGTGGATGACTAGCTTGTTGAGTGTGTGTTGAACGGATAGATTATTGAGAATGATTGTGTTTGTTATTGTTGTTTCTTTCTAATTATTGATATCTAGTGCTTGTTGATTTTGGTATAATAAACTCACCCTTGCAATTTTGTACCGTGTGGTTGGTACCTAGGATGATTGCAAACCTTTGTTCGTGGGAGCAGATGACCAGCAGTAGGTGACCTTGGAGAGAGATTCTTTTTGTTGGAGCCACCAAACCGATGTGATAACGTTGGAATTCATTTTTGGAGAGAATTGAGTTTTGTTATTAACTCTTTCTTAGTTGATTCCTTGATTCTCTTAATTGAGCATGTAAACCCCAAGCTTATATGCATATATATTAAAAGCTAAATTATGTCCTGGTATGTGAATGATATGTAATGATTTAAAATATACATACATATGTATTTATTTATGTATTTGTATGTTGTTTGATAAGGGTATTATCACGAAAAGTTCACTCTCATTTTCATAATCAAATTAATAGTCTTCATTAAAATTTGAAATTATATGTTTAGAGTTAGTGATATCATAGCGACGAGGCGGGTTGTTACAATCTCTACTCCATTACCTGCCAAAATTTGTTTGTGACTGTTCCACCAATACTTAGCATCAGATTGTAACGTGTATGTAGCATAAGTTACTTCCTGCTGGTCAGAACAATCTAATACAGTAAATATCTTTTCTATTTCTCTAACCCATTCTTCAACCATATTTGGATTAAAGGTTCCCTTAAATACTGATGGATTAGATTTTCTAAATTCAACAAACTTATGATATTATAAACAGTCACCTACCTTAGTGCAATTGTGTAAAGATATGTAGGTGCACTTGTGTGTAAATTGTGTAGCACCTATGTAAGCTTGTTGGCTGCACTTAGAGGCTTAATTGGTTTAGCCAAGAGTCACTTAGGAGAAGCTTGCACCTCAAGCTTCATTTAGCTTGCATTAGGCTTCTTTAGATTGCATTGCAAGCTTCATTTCACTGTAATTTTCCTTCCATTTAGTTTGTTATTCTCATGGATATATAAGCTGCCCAAAAACTGAATGTAACAACTTTGATGTCATAATACAAATCTGAAAATTTGTTGAGAGAGCTTTTGTAACGACTTGCATCGTCACTACAATATCACTAACTCTAATTGTGTAAATTTCAAATTTTAATGAAAACTCCATTAATTTGACTATGAAAATGGTAGTAATTTTTTTGCGATAATACAATTATCATACACACAATACAATTATAATGATTGAATACATATATAATGCATATGTTAAACCAGTATACATCATTCACATGTTTAGAACTTAATTTAGTTTTACATGTATTTACACGTCAAAATTTACATGTCCACAAAAAGAATCAAGGGACTAACTAAGAAAGAGTTGGTTAACAAAACACAACTCTTTCCCAACAAGAACTCCAACGTCATCACGTTGGCTTGGCGGTTCATCTTCTCACACGAATGAAAGTTCACGATCATCACAGGTACCAACCACACAGTACAACAAATGCAAGGGTGAGTTTATCATATAACATCAACAAGCATCATATAACAACGATTGGAAAGAAACAACAATAATTACCATAATTATTACTAGAACTCCATCAGTCCAATACACACTCGACAAAACCAATCATCCAATTCATTTTGCAAATCAAACAATCATGATCAGAATGATGCATGCTCCTGATTTCACTCTCACCATGCAATATGGTACCATATCTAGGGAAATAGCCTTTCACAAGAAAATGATTCATCACCTATCAGTGTAACCACCTCTACTATTTTGTATTTATTTTATTTGCAGCGGAATTTTTCCGAAAAAAAATAGAAAGAACGAAAAGTTCTAAAAGAGTCTTTGTTAATTAAAAACAAGTTTAGAAATAAGAGTTCATCTGAAAGTTCCACAATAATCAAATGAGTTGGTAAATGATAAGAAAGATTATGATTTTTGCAAAACAGATA
>PYAF01002384.1:24527-58157 GCA_007407185.1 Glycine tomentella
CTACACCCATTCCCCAAACAAAGACCAAACTGCCCTTTCGTAAATTCGTTTAATTACTCAAATATCACCCAAAATACCTTACGGAAGCTTGGATTATTCACGGAAAATGCCACTCAACTTATAGATTGAATTTCTAATAATCCTTAAAATATTTCTATTAATCCATACACAATAAATTGAAATATTGGGGTGTTACAATCAGGGTAACTGTATCGTGCACAGGCCATTCCCCCCATGGTGATCAACCAATGGCGCATAGGAATTCCTAACCTGATGCCCCTTAGTACCTGCGTTTTCAGCCCACAGAAATTCACAAGTACGCGCATGCCTTCATTTTATTTCCATCAATGCAACATGAAGTATGAAACATGGGCATTATCAATGCACGACCCGGCTAGGAACATATCCTTCCTCGCAAGGGTAACCTGTCATGCACCCCCATGTACATACATAACACACCAATGTGGGCTCAACGATGCACTGATCGTGGCTAGGAACATATCCTTCCTCGCAAGGGTAACCAAACGGTCACTACATCCTAGGTGGACGTATACAACATACAACCATGGACACCATCAATGCATGACTTGGTTAGGAACACATCCTTCCTCGCAAGGATAACCCGTCATGCACCCCATAGGTATCCATGTATATCCACATCACACAATGACATTGTTCACATCAACATTATCTCTCATCAATGTCATTATCAACATCAACATCATGTCATCTTAACATTATCATCATCATAAAACATCAATAATATCCCATTTCATCATTATCACCCACATCAACATTGTTCCATTCAAACATCACCAATCACATAAGCATTATCTCATTCAAACATCACCAACACATCAATAACATCTCAATTTCAATATCATCAACAACATTAATAATAGATATATTGCATCCCATTACTTAAAAACATCGTTTATCTTGAAAATGAGCGCACATAAGAACAAACACACATCAATCATATAAATTCATCGTATCCCATTAGTTAAAAACATTGTTTTTCTTGAAAAACCAGCACACAATAAGCATAGGCAGTTATCTCCATAGTTAGACTCCCTGGCCCCCAACTATGGTATATAAACTATCGCCATAATAATAAACTCCCCTTACTTAACTAGGAGTTCTCCATGTTACAGCCTAGTGGTGTTGTTTCCCGATCCTTTGAATACGCGTGCTTGTCCGAACGCAGAGCTCTATATACCAAATCGAAGACAATTTATTATAGATTTCAAAGAAAAGGTCAATGTTCACAATTGGGGTCAAATACCCACTCAAATAAAAAAGGGCTAAAAATGGTGTTTTGGGATTTCACATCAAAAGACATCATTTTAAAATTCCAATCACACCAATGTGATCGGGGTTCAGCAAGGATCACAGAAATGACATCAGTTTCATAAAAAGAAGACTTTTACAACATCTCATTTTGAAAGAGTTTTCAAAGAAAGAGTAAAACTCCTAACAACGGTACCCAAAACACAAGAGACACTAAGAGAAGCTTAAACTAGCTAGAAGAAGACAAAGGAAACCAAGATTACCTTAAGGAAACTAAGAAATAAGGATTGGAAGCTCCATTCTCATATTACAAAAATAAATTGAACAAAGTTCACATAACTTAACATTCACACCAAGCAATTTCACAAAGTTAATCTACACAATTGATCAACTATTCCAAGCTTATCAAACAATCAAACAACACAACAAATACATAAAACATCTATTTTCAGTTATCAAAATTTCAGGGTGTTACAATTTTTCTCTTGTTCTTGTGCAAGAACTTCTTAGGTCTTATCAATGTCTTCTCAATGTTATTGTGGAGATTCTTCCTAGACTTATTGGAGAGCTTCTCCATGGTGTCTTCCATCTTCATCCCTAAGCTTTCTCCATCTTCTATTGCTGCACTTTTAAGCTTCCTTCCAACCATATGTTCCACAAGAATTGAAGGCAAGCTTGTGTTTTTGAAAATTCTTGAAGATTAGGTTTCATTGCAAGGTAGATTTGGGAAATCAATGTCTATTTGGTTTTAGACATACATCAGACACAATGCTGACATAACTGAAGAGGTTACACCTTTTGATTTCCATGTAAGCCTCGTTTGCTCAAAATGTCCAAACCTTTTTCACTCATGTGGCCCAGATGCAGATGCCATAGAGAAATTATCAGTGTACGAGCCATTAGACGCATGGCTCCCATATTGTGAAATAGTGGACCCCTGAAGGATATACAAATTTCCTTGCTTGATGCCCCACATTACGACAAACTTTTATTTCCTTTTGATCTATAAAACTCCACCTTCAACCGAGAAAGATTTTTTTTTGAATCCATGATACCCTTAGATACAAGATTTTTCTTAAGCTCTAGAATGTGACAAACTTCAGTTAAGGTTCTAACATCGCCATCATGCATTCTGAATTGTATAAAAACTTTATTGACAGACTTACATAGAGCATCTTTACCCATGACTACTTTACCACCATACTTTTTCTCATATCTCACAAACCAATGTTTGTCTGGACACATGAAATAACAAAAACCACACTAGAAGCGGAGGTGAATAGTGTTTTAAATAAATTATAAAAAATTTCCACAAGATGGTGTTTTTATGCAAGCTCAAAAGGTTTTAAACCTATCATCCACTGACGAATACAATTTTAAATTAAACAAATGGAATTGACTTCCACTGCTTAACAAAAATAAGTTTTATATGAAACCAAAGAATGAAAACCTTGTGTGCAAGATGGGTCAAATAACTTCTTAAAGAATACTAAATGAAAGTTAAAGAGAAAATAGAAGCACTTGTTTTATATTAGTTCAATCAATGAAAGCTACATCAAGTTCTCCTTTACTCAATTGTAAAGGGTTGCACTGATTAAATAATGATTACAAACAAGTATTCTATCCTACAACTCGTGGCTATACTTAATATTCTCTAGGCCACTACTGGTATGCCCTTAGACTCCCCCTGAATCTAAGAACACCCAAGTATTGTTATCAATGAGCTGCTCCTGGCTTTCACAAATAGAGTTTTGATTGAATACAATGATTTAGGTACAGTCAAAAAGTGAAATAAACAATTAAGCTTGAATACAAGAAAAAATTTATTAGCAAAGGATGAATTAAATAAGCACAAATGTATCATCTAGTAAATTGAAAAATGTTCACTTCAACGTTCTTTTTATCAAATTCTCTTGGTATTGATCATCATTGTATGTTGTGCATGAGTCTCTTTTTTATAGTCTTTAGTGAAAATTCGTTACGGATTAGGCATTGATCCTTTGATGTGACCGTTGTCTCCTAATGGGGAGTAGAGTAACGTGTCATGCTTTGATTGCAGAGAGAAGAGATAAAAGTATGAAAATCAGATTGACATGTGTTTTTTCTTCTTTGGTGACATCGACCTCTGAATAGTATCCTCGTTAAAACCTTTTAATCTCTTCTATTCTGACCTTTACCTTAATTTCAAATGTTAGCAGTTCAAATAAAGAGAGGCAAAAGTGAATTTTGAAAAAACAACTTATGTGCACTTTCCTTTGTAGCTAACACTGACTTTTGGCAAGGACTAGATGTCACTTATGCGAATGTATAAGTGATTAATTCCAAAAGACATGAAAAAGAAAATCAGTGTAACAACATTATTTTCATAAAGATTGGTCATGAGTTTCTTAATCGTGCATTGGATGTTGAAGATAATTTGTTAATATAACAATTTATCGTGTTTTGCCACTCATTATGTAGTAGGTCCTATTCACTAGACAAAAACTCATTAGTTTATTAGCAATTTATATTGTTGTAATCATCAAAATGATATACCTTAGTTGGACCCAAAAATTGATTTTTTGATACAGGTGGAGATTGAAGAGGATCAAGATGCTGAGGTTCTTAGTCTTGGATAAGTTTTAGCTTTTACATGCCATTCAATTGAAGGCATATGTAATCTTTAGATGTCTAAGAGTTCCATCTTATGATCCATTGCATTGCATAAACATCATTCATTAGCTTGCATTCATGGTTTTCATAAAAGCACATGTTTTGTGAAAAAGCTTTAAGTATCATGATTTCATAAAAATCCAAGTGCTCATTAGTTAAGTTTTGAAAAAACTATTTTGCACTGCTTTAATCGATTACCAGCTTATGGTAATCTATTACTTAAGCTTTGATGAACACTTTAATCAATTACAACTATGTCGTAATCAATTACACTGCACAATCACAGAATAAGTCTTCCTATGATAATCGATTACAATTTAGTGGTAATTGATTACTTGGCATGTTTTTGAAACAAGACATCCTGTGTTAATCGATTACATGGTGAATTAATCGATTACTTTGATCATGAATCTTTTCCAAAAGGTTCAAGAACACTTTAATCGATTACATAAGTGAAATTAATCAATTACATTGACAATTTAATCGATTACATTCAGTTACAATAGTTTTCTATAAATAGTTGTTGGGTCTTTTGAAATAAACAGATTACTACACAACAAAAATTACATACATTTTAGAAGCTTGTTGAAGAGTGTAGAGATACTTTGAGCCACTGAGCTTTTGCCCCAAAAATTCTAAATCTTCATGTTACTTTGAAAGATTTCTTCTTGGGCAAGATTCTAAAGAAGTTCTTGGAGAGATTGCTCTGAAATTTGTTTTCATTCAACCTGGATCAAGATTGGTAAACCATATGCATTTATATACATTGGATCACCAGGTTGTCTCTCTCCATTAAACTTTGTTTGCAGTTCATTTTAGAATTTCAGTTTGATTGTAACTATTATAGTAGATTTCTTAAGGCTTGTCTACAGTAGGTTTCTCTAGGGGGAAGAGTAGAAAGGGGATTCTCTATGTCTTGATCACTAAGAATCTAAGGGATTTAGATTTCTAATCTTAATCTAGGTTTGATTTAGGGTGGTTGTTATAAGCTTGTAAGAAAAGAATATTGTGAATAGTGGAACTCTAACTAAGTTGGTTAGAATAAACTGGATGTGGCTTCTCAAGGGTGAGAAGTGAACCAGTATTTTTCTTAGTGTTGAATACTTTCTCTTTATATCTTCTTATTGTGAATGTTGTTGACTATCTTTGATGACCTACTCTATATTGATGTTTTATCCATGTTTTTTTCAGTGTTCAAATATATCAGGACAAAAGATCAAGATATAAGTCTAGGTAATGGCTTTCTTCATTTTGTCCTCAAATTGCACTTGCACTTCATGAATGTGTTTGGAGTCTAAACATCTCTAAGTTGTTGTGCCTTGTTTTAGTATCGTATACTTATGCTGTGTATGTTGGATGCAGGTGACTTTTGCCTTGCTAAAATGTTGACATGCGATGATCTTGCATCCTCAGTGAGTGTTATAGCCAAGATATTCTATTAATTACTCTCACCTGATGTCTTATTGTGCATTTTTGGTCTAAGCTTAGGTTGTGGGGACTCCAAGTTATATGTGCCTTGAGCTTCTTGCTGATATACCCTATGGCTCTAAGTCAGATATCTGGTCTTTGGGTAAGATAGATTATTTTTGTACTCATGAGATCACCTAGGCTTATTTACCCTTTCCTTTTCCCATCTTCCAACATTTTCTTTCATTTGCAATTGATGTTGGTTACATCTTATAATAATTATCAGGATGTTGTGTGTATGAAATGGCTGCTCACAAGCCACCTTTAAAAGTCTTGTAAGTTTCTGTCTATGGCTGACAGTTATTTTTATTTTTTTAATGTTTTTAATGAACATTATTTGGTTGGTGTTTATGGTAAATAGTTTAATATGCTGAATGAGGATTATTTGATTGGGTGTTTTTTTTATAGATATTTGTGTCCTGAGCTGTATCCGGAGGCCAAGATGGAGTTCTTCAACGTTCTTTTTTCTGGTCTTGTGATTTCTCACCATCCATTTGGGTCTGATTTTATCTTGAGGTCTATTTGAATAATCTTTTGTAAAGGAATTGTTATCATAAAAGAAGATGATAAAGAGAATTTTTAATAAGTGACCTGAGAGAAGTTGCTTATATTCAACTTGGTCAAAAGTTGCTACTTCCTTTTTAAATGACCTTTAATAAGTGACCTGAGAAAGTAGCTTGCTACTCAGACTTTGGTGATGGGGATGCATCTAATAAAGTGTGTGTTTATTGGCTTTTTCACCTATGCAAAGTCACATCCACCACTAAGAAACCCTCTTACATTACCCTTCTTTTTTTTAAAATTTCCCTTAGACGAAGGGCAGTTATGGGTATGCACTAATGCTATATGAAATTTCTCTATATAATAACTAATCTTTGTTTGCTTCAAACTAACTCCATTGTCTATTTCCTGCCAAGGCCTTAAAGTATGATTTCTCACCTTCCATTAATATGCAGGTCTTACAGTATTTGAGAATTTTTAATTAAGTTCAAATTTGTAAAATTGTAATTAAGTTATTGATTTTGTGAAATTTTTGTAATTGAATTTTAAAGTTTGTTTCTGATAGCTTTAAGAACTATAGACATTTAATTATAAAAAAATTGGAACATTAATTAAAATTGATAAATCATGTATTTTGAGTATTTTTCGTAGAGAAGAGTATTTAGATTGAAGTATTCATATTTTCATGAGTCATATGTCATTTGTATGAAGGAGTGTTTAATACAGGGATGTTTTATATAGTATAATACTTTGTGTTGCAGAATATAGTATAAATACTATAGTATTAGTGAATTTGAACTAGAAGCCAACAACAAGCCAAGAAATCAAAACACAGTGAATTTCTTAGTGTGTGAAGAGTGTTCTGCTGTATCTATCTTGCTATTTCCTAGTGACTTGTTGATATTTCTTAGTGTGTGAAGAATGTGCCTCAAATTTCCAATGTAACCATGAGTATTTCATGAAGAGTGGTACTTTTATTAAGGTAAATAAATACTAATGCAATCTCCATTAGGCACGTAAAATCTTCTACACCTATGAGATGTATGACCTTTCTTCATGTAGTAATTGCAAGTTACAGATTTTGATGCCCTTTCAAAATGAGTCAATAGTTGATACTTAGTTTTTGAAAAGCCTCCTTGATTCTTCTGTTTTAGTGGTACAAACTTTGTATTTCCAAAAGGTTTTGCTCCATGTTTGTAACCCAAACCAGAAGTATCTCCTGCATACTTTTGTACACTTATTTGACTTAAACTACATTTTCCTCTATAGAGTTTTTTCAAAAGGTCTACCAAGTAAGAGTTTTCTGAAAGCAATAACATGTATTTTTCTCCTTGACTCTTTTTGAAATCATTAAATTCCTTTTGTAAAGCTTTGCATTTATCTACATTTGATGAAGAAGATGCACATACACACACATTAATTTTGTAGCTTGAAACAAGTTTTTCATTTTCTTCTTTCAAGTTACAAATTTCAGTTTGCATTCCTGCAAGTTTTGTGACATGCCATCTAAGATTTCCTTTCAGCCTATTGTTGGATTTTGCAAGCTTTTGAGCCTCTTCATGCATATCATGGAAAGCATCAACAATTTGGTTAGATTCAAGATTTACCTCTGATTCAACACTTGAGAATCTTCATCTTCACTTATTGTAGAAGTGAGGCATATATTAGCTTCTTCATTCTCACTATATGATTCAAAAGTTGTTGAGTCATTGTCTTCCCATGCTATGTAGTCTTTCTTTGTCTTCTTTTCATCTAATTGCTTCTTTAAGAATATAGGACAATCCAATTTAATGTGGCCTAGCTTACCACATTTGAAGCATGTGAAGTTTGTGTTGTTGTTGTTGTCCTTTCTTTTGTTGAACTTAGTGAACTTCTTGTTCTTTTTGTTCTTCATGAACTTGTTGATTCTCTTGACTATTTGGTTCAAGCATTCATTACTTTCATCTTCACTTGAGTTTTCTTCTTTTTCAACACTAGATGATGCAACTTTCAAGGCTATGCTCTTTTGTTTCTTATCTGCATCTTCTGCATGTGTTAGTTGTGACATTTCTAATTCATACACAAGAAACTTACCAAAAAGTGCAGCCATGGACATCTTGGAAAGATCTTTTGATTCCTTTATTGTTGGCACCTTGGGTTGCCATGGTCTTGTAAGACACTTCAGGATTTTGATGTTTAACTCTTCACCATCAAATATCTTCCCAACACCAAGAAGATGATTTACAATGTGAGTGAATCTTATTTGGAGCTGACATATGTTTTCTTTGGTGTTCATCTTGAACATTTCGTACTCATAAATCAAGGCATGCTTCCTTGATCTTCTAACTTCAATAGTCCATTCATGAGTGACTTCCAACATCCTCCACATTTCCTTTGTGCTTTTACACCTAATAATTCTAAAGAATTCGTCAGAAGAAAGTGCATAAGTATTCATGTTCTTAGCTTTAAAATCATACTGAACAACTCTCATTTCCGCATCTCTCATCTCATACCACTCTTTGGGAATCATATTATTACCAACGATTTTCATAGGAACCACATGGACCTTTTTCGATTGCATTCCATGCATCGGGGTCATTTGATTGAATGAAAATCTGCATTCTATTTTTCCAAAAATTTAAATGCTCTCTTTCAAACATCAGAGGACGATTGAGGGAGGCACCCTCCTTGAAGGTAATTTGTGTGATATTCATTTTCTTTAAAAAAAGGATAGTGATCCTGAATAGCACTCAAGAACCAACTCTTGATACCAATTGAAAACAATATGAAAACACACAATTAACTAAGAGGGGGGTGAATTGGTTAAAACAGCGTCTTTAAAACAAGTAACGGATTTAGGATCGTATCACAAGGACCCCCTTTTGAATAAAAACTTTCAGTCAATCAAGATTCACCATTCACAGAAAGCAATAGCAGAAAAATTTTATCTGTTCATATTCAAATGATTATACAAAAGACAGAAAGATTAGATTGATAGAAAGTAATTAACACAAAGAGCTATATTGGTTCACCCCTCAACAAGAGAAACTACATCCAGTTTCTTCTAACCAAACCTTGACTAGAGTTCTACTATTAATAAAATATGTTCTTTACAAGCTTACAAAAGATCACCCTTTATCAACCCTAGATAAAGAACTGGAATCTAAACACCCTTTAGACTTCTAATGATCAAGACATAGAGAAACCATTCTCTACTCTTCCCTCTAGAGAACCCTACTCTAGAAAAGCTTGAAGAGTTGTTTTATAATAGCAACTAACAGCTGAAATGTAAAAATGAATTACAACCAGAGTTTTAGAGGAAATATACAACCTTATGATCCAAGGAATGCAAATGCAAATGTTTACCAATCTGAGATCAAGTTGAAAGAAAGCAAGTTTTAGACCAAGCTCTCCAAGAAACTCCTTTGAAATCTTGTCCAAAAAGAATTTTACCAATGATGCATGAAGATCTTGAATTATAGGATTTTGCAACTCAGTGTATTTTCTCTCAGTTCATAAGCCTTTTGAGAATCAGTGAAAATCTCGAACTGTAATGATCTATATTTTCAAAAGACTTAATAGCTTTATACAGTAAATTGTTGTAACAGAATGTAATTGATCAATACGTCCATGTAATCGATTATTTACTCTTAAGTAATCGATTAATACGTCATGTAATTGATTAACATAGAGTTTTTCCATTTCACAAAGTGCTTAGTAATTGATTACAGATAAAAATGGTAATCGATTAACACAGGCAGGACTTGTTCTGTGTTTGTACTGAGTAATCGATTACTCAATGCTTGTAATCGATTATTATGTTCTTCAAGGCTCAAGTAATAGATTATCAATTTGTGGTAATCGATTAAGGTAGTCAAAAAGAGATTTCCAAAAACTTGAACCCATGAGCAATTGGCTTTATGCAATCATGAAATCTTAAAGCTTTTTCACAAACCACAGGCTTTTGTGAAACCATGAATGAAAGCCAATGAATGATGTTTATGTAATGCTATGGTTCATAGGATGAAACTCTCATACATCTAAATTGATGTATGGCTGAACCCATTAGCCATTTTCCCAAATCTACCTTGCAATTAAACTCAATCTTCAAGCTTTTTCAAGAACCCAAGCTTCAACACTTTCACGTGAATGTATGGCTGGCTGGAAGATTTATTTGGCAGCGATGGAAGATGGAGAAAGGTTAGGGATGAAGGTGGAAGACACCATGGAGACGCTCTCCAATAAGTCTAGGAAGAATTGCCACAATAGTATTGAGAAGCCATTGATAAGACCCAAGAGGTTCTTACACAAGAACAAGAGAGAAACTCTCACACAAATTCTAATTTGCATTCAAATGAACAAAAGTTAGTTATAAACAGTTTTTGGGAAGCTTGTATAGCCCACAAAATTACAAGCTTAATGCCACTAAATGTAAGGGAAATGCAAATTGAAATGAAGCTTGTAGTGCACACTTAATGAAGCCTAAATGCAAGCTTCCCTAAGGTGACCTTGGCTGAACCAATTTGTGCCCATGGTGCAATATTTTAACTTCTAAGTGCAGTATTCAGCCTCTAAGTGCAGCCCATAAAATTCAAACACACGTGCAAGAACTTTAGACATCAAAATCCAATCCTTGTTATCCTTGAGTTGGTGTGCTTCTTCATGCTTGTCCAAGTTGGCTTGGATGTGGTCTTGAAGTGCTTGAGTTCTAGCTCTTGTCATTGGTCCTTTAAAGCTCACCAAAGGAAGTGCTTCAAGCTCTCATTCTAGACCTTTAGCTTGCAATGGACCTCCATCATAAATATTACAAATGCCTTCAATTGAATGACATGTAAAAGCTAAAACTCATCTAAGCTTCAGCATACATCTTGATTCTTCTTCAAGCTCCCTTGTATCTAACAATCTAACTTCCAAGCCTAAAATGACCCTCCAGATGACAGAATTGGCCTAGGCTTATCTCTGACAAATTTGTATCTATTTTCCTCCTCTTTCCAGGGACAAAGCATATGCTCTATTTTGAGTTGTGTAAAATCTTAGAGGTCCTGCACAAGGAAGATAGGTCAAGTAAGCACAAAATCCTAAAATGAGCAACCATTATAAACACAATTATTTGCCTAATATCAAAACTGGGTTAAGATAAGACAATATGAGTGCAAGAGAGGTCAAACAGGGTAAGACGAATAGAAAAATACTAAACTTAAAATGTTCAATCAGTGGCAACTAGGGCACTTGGATATGCAAGAAGTAGGGCTCAACTGCATTGTCCACTGCTAAAGCAGAATACATGTTAGCAACAAGTGGTTGTGCTTAAGTCCTATGGATAAAGAACCAGCTTGAAGACTACAGTGTCTGTGAGAGTAAAATTACTATCTTTTGTGACAATAGAGCTGCTATAAGTCTTTCAAAAAATCCAATATTGCATTCCAGAGCAAAGCATACAGAAATTAAGCATCATTTTACAAGATATCATCTGGTCAAAATTTTGTTAGTCAAACATTGAAATGCTTCATGCTGAGTTAGTTTTGGGAAGCAAGCCTAATGATTATTTTTTATAAAGCCAAAAAGCCCATTATAAAACGTCATTAGGTTGAAACTCCTAGGATTATAGTCTTGTAAACACTTCAACTTCCTCTCTGAGTATTCAAACCCTATAGCTTTCATTTCTTTCAAATGGCATCTGCAAACACCCCTGCTACTAAAGATATCCCAACCATGGAAATCACCACCATACACAGACAATGAGTCATCCATCCATGTAGAACACTTTTTCGATATCCAAGAACACAAAAAAAATGGGTCTAAAGCTGAATGAAACCTTTCTATTTTGTGGTGCCAAACATTTCTTCAACAAACAACAAACCATTTACCCTAAAGTTATATAAAAACCTTCTGGCGAAATGCTAAGTTTGTTAATAAGAAGACCATTGCCTCCAAAGTTTTGGGAATGAAGGTAGTACTGTCATGCACCACTATTGCTAAGGCAACAAGACAACTGCGTGACAGCAGTACCTGAAAACAATATGAACACACACAATAACCAAGAAGGGGGGTGAATTGGTTAAAATAGAGTCTTAAAAATTTCTTTAAAACACGCAGCGGATATAGGATCTTTATCACAATTAAACCAATAATGTTTCAATCAATCAAATCACTCAGCCCAAGAAAACAATTACTAAAGGCTTAACTTGTTGAGTAATAAAGATTTCACCACAAGAATCACAGATTAAGATGATAAAAAGAGATTAAAGAAAGTAATCAACACAAAGAGTTATACCGGTTCACCTCTCAACAAGAGAAGCTACATCCAGTTTCTTCCAACCAACCTTGGCTAGAGTTCCACCATTAACAAATTCTATTCTTTACAAGCTTACAAAAGATCATCCTTTATCAACCCT
This sequence comes from Glycine tomentella, assembly GCA_007407185.1. NCBI lineage: Eukaryota > Viridiplantae > Streptophyta > Magnoliopsida > Fabales > Fabaceae > Glycine > Glycine tomentella. The sequence goes on from PYAF01002384.1 coordinate 36,812, forward strand.
AGATAAAGAACTGAAATCTAAAACCCTATTAGACTTCTAATGATCAAGACATAGAGAACCCTTCTCAACTCTTCCCTCTAGAGAACCCTACTCTAGAAAATCTTTAACGAACCTCTTTGTAATAGTTACAAACAACCAAAAATACAAAAACAAATTTACAAGCAAAGCTAATGGAGAGAGACAACCTGATGATCCAATGATTATGAATGAATATGGTTTACCAATCAGAGTTGAAAATGAAAAACAATTTCAAAACTTTCTCTCCAAATGCTTCTTTGAAATCTTGCCCAAGAAATCTTTCAATACAACATGAAGATTTGAATATGTGGGACAAGAACTTTAGAACTCAGAATATCCTTTCTGTCTTTCAGAAGGCTTATGAAAACTTTGAAAATTTCGTAAAGTGTGTTGTATAAGTTTCAGAAAACCCTTGAGCTATTTATAAAAAAAAATAGTTGTAACTGAATGTAATCGATTAAATTGCCAATGTAATCGATAAAAACTTCATATGTAATAGATTGAAAACAAGTTTATTTGATTAAAATGTTCTTCAATTTTCTGGAAAACAAAGTAATCGATTATTTCGACCGGTAATCGGTTACTACAGGGATACTTCTTTTAATAAAGAACTAAGTAATTGATTATGAATAAGTGGTAATCAATTATCACAGTCAAGTCATGTTTTGTGTTTATAGTGAGTAATCAATTACTTAATGTTGGTAATCGATTAACATGTTCTTCAAGGTTAACACAGTCCAAAATGGTTTTTCCAAAAACTTAAAACCATGAAACATTGTCTTTGATGCAATCATGAAATCTTAAACATTTTTCACAAACCATGTGCTTTTGTAAAATCATGAATGCAAGTCAATGAATGTTTATGCAATGCAAAGGATATAGTATGATTCTCTCCTACATCAAGCAATTTACAAATGCCTTTAATTCAATGGCATGTACAAAGCCAAAAGACTCATCCAGCTTCAGCTTATATCTTGATCCTTCTTCATGCTCCCCCTGTATCTAACAATCTCCCCCTTTTTGGCTTTGATCATGCCAAAGTTCAATTGAACATATTTAGTCTTTATGTGCTTTTAAGGGATGAATGCTAGGAGCTTTATACTTGATATTTGAAATCAATTCAGCTTTTGCCAAGAACAAGTATTAAGCATACTTTTCATAAAAAATGTATATTCATTTTATTGCTCCCTTTATCTTAGGTAATATGATATTACATTTAGATAAGAGCAATAAACAATTCAGAGTTAAGAATTCATAGAAAATTAGATAAGGATGTAATTGTACTTGCACATCATATATTTGTTCTTTATGTTCATTTTTCTCCCCTTAATATGTTAATATGTTCTTATTTTTCTCCCTCTTTTGGCTTATCAAAGTCAAAAATAATCAAGTGATATATGAGAAAAGCAAAGGAAGATATAAACACCATAAAAGAGAATTTTATCCATTAATGATAGGTGCAGAACAAGAGACATGAAAGCAAAGACTTTGAAATAGTCCTCAGCTTTAAGAAATCGATTAATACAACATTGTAATCAATTACTCCACAGAGATTTTAATTATGGATTCATTTAAACCACAACTAATCGATTAATTCGTCACAGTAATCGATTACTCCAACAAGATTTCGATCTTGAAATGAATTGAAAGTACCAAGTAATCGATTAATTCGTCACAGTAATCGATTACTCCAGAGAAGTTTTGTCTCTAAGATTGTCTCTAAACCTCAAATAATCGATTAAGACTCATAGTAATCGATTAAAGCAAACAATTATCCAGATTGAACAGTGTTTTTCAACAGGATTTCGAATTTTAAGCATATGTGATGAATGACCAATATAAATGGTATATTATGTAGTCAGGCACATTGCAAGCATGCTAGCATATATTAGATTCATCAAAAATACCTAACATGTTCCTAAGATCATAATATCAATTACAAGATAAGGGTTTGTTAGATGTACCAGGCAATGAATGATTAATAAACTTAATTGAACAATTACCCTTTTGAATGTGATCTTTGAGAAAATGAAACATGATCTCTAAGCACACTCCATTTTCTTTTTGAGTGGGTGATTGACTAATCAATCTCTGTCAACTGATTCACCTTTTTTCTTCCCATTATTCTTTATTGTTATCTTCATAAGTGACAAATCCTCCATCTTTAAGAGTCAAATTTGTTAAGTATGGACATGTCAACTGTCATGTGTCTAGAACATTTTCTGTCTAAGTGCCATAATGATGATTTTTCTCTAAGACACACCTGCAAAAATCAAACTAAGTGCCAAAGAAAGATACCCACTTAATGTTGGGTCCATAGGGGTTAGTCATTTTCTTCTTTTTCTTTGGAACCCAAATACAGACATTAGGCACATGAAACCTTCTAGCATAGCACTGATGAGATGTATGACCTTTCTTCATGCAATAATTGCAAATTACAGATTTTGATGCTCTTCAAAATGAGTCAATTGATTATGCTTTGTTTTTGAAAAGCCTCTTTGATTCTTCTATTTTGGAGGTAAAAACTTTGCATTTCCAAAAGGTTTTGCTCCATGTTTGTAACCCAAACCAGAAGTCTCTCCCACATATTTTTGTACACTTAGCATTTGATCTAAAGTGCATTTTCCTTTATAAAGCTTTTTTAAAAGATCAACCAAGTAAGAATTTTTTGAAAGCAATTGCATATATTTTTAGATTGACTCCTTTTGAAATCATTCAATTCTTTTTCTAAAGCTTTGCATTTGTGTACATTTGTAGAAGGAGAAGCACACATACACCCATTAGCTTTGTATCTTGAAAGAAGTTTCTCATTCTCTTCTTTCAACTTACAAAGTTCAGCTTGTTGTTTAGCAAGTTTAGTGATATGCCATTTAAGGTTACCTTTCAGCCTATTGTTGGATTTTGCAAGCTTTTGGACCTCTTCATGCATATCATGGAAAGCATCAAAAAGTTGATCAAGTTCAGAGTCTACTTTTGATTCAGCATTTGAGATTTCTTCATCTTCACTGATTATGGAAGTGAAGCATACATTAGCCTTTTCATTCTCACTTGATGAATCAGATGTTGTTGAGGCATTGTCTTCCCATTCATTGCAGTTTTTTTTTTCTTTTCACAAAACTGCATCTTCAAAAATATAGGACATTCAAATTTAAAATGGTCCAGCTTACTACATTCGAAGCAGGAGAAGTTTGTGTTGATGTTGTTGTCATTTCTCTTATTGAACTTTGTGAACTTCTTATTCTTTTTGTTCTTCAAGAACTTGCGGAATCATTTGACTATTAGGTTCAGGTGTTCATCACTTTCATCTTCACTTAAGTATTCTTCTTTTTCCACATTAGAAGTTGTAGCTTTCAAAGCTATACTCTTTTTCATTTTATTTGCATTTTCATCATGTGTTAATTGAGACAATTCTAATTCATACTCAAGAAGCTTACCAAATAATGCAGCCATGGACATCTTGGATAGATCTTTTGATTCGTTGATTGCTTTCACTTTTAGTTGCCCTGGTCTTATTAGACACTTCAATATTTTGATGTTAACTCTTCAGAATCAAATGTCTTCCCAAGACCAAGAAGATGGTTCACAATGTGAGTGAATCTTGTTTGGAGCTGAGATATGTTTTCTGTGATGTTCATCTTGAACATTTCATACTCATGAATCAACGTATGCTTCCTTGACCATCTGACTTCATTTGTCCCTTCATGAGTGACTTGCAACATCTTCCACATCTCCTTTGTGCTTTTACACCTAACAGTTCTAAAGAATTCATCAAAACAAAATGCAGAAGTAATCATGTTCTTAGCTTTAAAATCATACTGAACAACTCTCTTTTCTGCATCAGTCATCTCATCCCATTCTTTGGGAATCATATTATTACCAACAGTTTTCATAGGAACCAAAGGACCTTTTTCTATTGCATTCCATGCACTAGGGTCATTTGATTGAATGAATATCTGCATTCTGTTTTTCCAAAAACTAAAATGCTCTCCTTCAAACATCGAAGGACGAATGAGGGAGGCACCCTCTTTGAAGGTAATCTGTGTGGTATTCATTTTCTTTTAAAAAGATAGTGATCTTGAATAACACTTAAGAATCAGCTCTTGATGCCAATTGAAAATAATATGAACACACACAATAACCAAAAGGGGGTGCATTGGTTAAAACATAGTTTTAAAAATTTCTTTAAAACAAGCAGCGGATATAGGATCTTTATCACAATTAAACCAATAATGTTTCAATCAATCAAATCACTCAGCCCAAGAAAACAATTACTAAAGGCTTAACTTGTTGAGTAATAAAGATTTCACCATAAAAATCACAGATTAAGTTGATAAAAAGAGATTAAAGAAAGTAATCAACACAAAGAGCTATACCGGTTCACCTCTCAACAAGAGAAGCTACTGATAAGTGCCACATTTTAGTAAAAATAGAATTCAAATATGGCACTTATCCGTTATTTTAATTGAGTTATTCACAAGTTAACCCTAGAAACCTAGTTAATTGATGGTTATATTAAGGTAAGTTATGCTTTCATATTTTGAAAAGATTTCGTCCAATCAAATGTTTTAATTTTGCTAGGGTTAAAGGTTACGAAAGAATCAAGCTTGTGAAAACCAAGAGCTGGGAGTGAACTAAGCAAAGAATGAAGTCCCAAACAGCATTCCAGGCCCAACAAGCACCAAGGCCCAAAGAATCCTTCATGACTAAGCTTTTAACTCGCCCAGGCTACCAGTTTATGCCTATTTTGCTCGCCTGGGCAAGCAACAAGTTCCAAGAAAGCCTTTTAGCTCACCCAGGCGCCCATTTTATGAAGGAATTGGTGGCCTGGGCGACCAAAGCAGCCAAGTCCACAAAACCTATATATATGGACGGATTTTGAAAGCCATGGATAAATTTCCACTGCTTTTCTCCCAATTTACATGCTTGTTTATATCTAGCTTGTTCTTAGGTTCTAAGTGAGTGTAGAGACTTAGGAAAGTGAGGTAGAGTGAATTGTATAAGGAGATTCTGCCGAAAAGAGGATCGATGACGAGCTTAGTCAGTGATTCTCTCGAGGAGGTTCTGCCGATGTTCGCTTAAACTTTACTATGGATTGGATGTACTCTTCTTATTCCTATGCTCTTTTAATTATTTATGCATTGTTCTATTCCTTATTGGTGATTTTATTCTACGCTTAACGCCTGATTCTAATTAATCGTTAGTTTCATGAATTTAACCCTGAAGGCGACTGGAAAGTAAATTTAGGGTTTGAACTAAATTAAATCATTCACTACATTACGTTGCTAGGAATAGGGCTTAATGTTTTGATCGCACGAAACACGTGATTAGAAGCTTAATGCTAGGGTATTTAATTAAATATGCGAGGGATCGATATTTAGTAAAATATCCTTAGGACTTAATTGCGAGGAATCAAATTAAGTTTACATAAACGTGTGCGGCAATAAGAATAGAAAATGCATAGGTAAAATCAATTAAAGGGATAAGAAAGACGAAATCCAATCCTACACTTCCTTGACTTGTACTCGTTTATTTATTTTCCATAATCGTTTATTTGGTTTATGTAATCTTTACTTTACTTTACAAACAAAACAACAAATGAATCTCCGTTCGTATCATCTGTATATAACTACTAGACTGGTAACAATTTAAACCAACCGACGTAAACTCAAAATCCCTGTGGAGACGAACTTTTACAAATTTGTAAACTTGCAACGATAAAACGGTGCGCTTGCCGTGAAAAATCTTAACAAGTTTCTGGCGCCGTTGCCGGAGATTTGATTCGTTTACTTTAGTTGTTTAAATTTCAGTTTAGTAGAATTTTCTTTTTCTTTATTTCCTATTTGTGTATATATTTTCTTGTTATTTTAAAACTCAGTGCTTAACAGAATCTTGTAGCTTTTCGTCCTTTCTCTTTATGCGAGGTAAGTCTTCTACAGATACACCTCAGTTTGATCCAGAAATATCGAAAACAGAAAGGAAAAACAGAAAAAAAGAAGAAACAAGAATCCGACAAGCATTCCGAGGAAACTGTGTCTATTGATCCTCCTTCACCCGAAAAACCAGAGGTAAGAGACAACATGGCTAATCGTGGCGGAGAAGAAGATAGACCAGTAAGGAGGACTCTTGGAGACTATGCTTATCAACAGGTCCCAAGCACTACAATAGCATAGTCATCCCTCCTTTCAACAACAAGGTTGTGGAGCTGAAGCCAACATTACTCAGTCTCATTGGCTCACATCCATTTGCTGGGCTAGACCATGAAGATCCTTACACACATTTGTCTACTTTCATGGAGCTATGTAGTACAGTGGGAGCATCGGACGAAGACGCTGAAGTTGTTTACCTTAGAGCTTTTCCTTTTTCTTTGACAGGTAAAGCTAAAGCATGGCTTCAATCACAACCAAATAAAAGTATAAGCACGTGGGACGATTTGGAGGAGAAATTCATCGCCAGATTCTTCCCTCCTTCAAGATTCATCAGTGCAAAGTCCACTATTGCCACTTTCTCTCAAGGTGCAGATGAACCATTATGTGAGACATGGGAAAGATTCAAGTCACTACTAAGGAGATGCCCGAATCACAATTTTGATGATGCCGCACAATTACACATCTTTTACAGTGGTTTGAGGCCTCAGACCAAGATGATCCTTGACGCTTCAGCCGGAGGAACCATGATGTCTAAAAGCCCCAAGGAAGCCATGGTGATCATTGATTCCATAGTAGCAAGTGACTATCAATCTCACCATGATAGATCACCAATTCAGAGGAAAGGCGTACTAGAGCTCGACACTCAAAGTGCCATCTTGGCTCAAAACAAGCTCTTGACCCAGCAATTAGAGGCCTTAACAAAACAAATAGGCCAAATTCCTCAACTTCAGCCAGGAAGCTCACAGAAATCTCATTCAGCCCATCAAGTTCAAATTTTGAGATGTGATTTTTGTGGAGGAAACCATCAGAATGACCATTGCACAGCACCTGGTGATTGTTCACAAGAAGAGGAAGCACATTACATGCAAAATCAAGCAAGACCTCAATCAAATTATCAAGGGAATCACCAAGGATATCGCAGTGGTCCAGGTTCTAACCAACCTTACAATTGGAGGCAAAATAATAATAATGCTTATGTTCCCGCTAACCCTCCTTTTGAAGGTCCTCCTAACAATTCCTTGGCAAGTTTTTCTAACTCTTTTTCAGGTCCTTCAAATAGAAATCCACCACAGCAAGCTCAGTCCGACACATGCCATATCCACACGCTCCATCCAAGAAGTCAAAGGAAAGGGAATACAAACGTTTCCTTGACATCTTCAAGCAATTACAAATAAATATCCCTTTTGCTGAGGCCTTGGAGCAGATGCCAACATATGCCAAGTTTATGAAGGATCTCCTTACCAAGAAAAGAAGATATAACGATGAGGAGACCATAGAGCTGGATGCAGGATGCAGTGCCATCATCCAAAAGACTCTCCCAGAAAAGTCTAGAGATCCAGGTAGCTTTACAATTCCTGTTACTATTGGTAATTTATCTGTGGGAAGATCTCTTCTTGACTTAGATGCCAGCATCAACCTCATACCATTATCCATGGTTAAGAGGATAGGAGCAGTTGTAATTAAGCCTACTAGGATGACGCTGCAGATAGCTGATAGATCTATTAAGCATCCTTATGGCGTCATTAAAGATGTGTTGGTGAAAGTCGACAAATTCTTCTTCCCTGTTGACTTTGTAGTCATGGATATGGATGAAGACAGTGAAGTACCATTGATTCTAGGCAGACCCTTTATGAAGACTGCCAAGGTGCTGATTGATGTTGATGAGGGAAAGCTCACTGTCAGAGTTCATGATGATGAAGTTCAGTTTAATGTTCTTGAAGCCATCAAGTACCTTGTAGATAAGAAAGAATGTTTTAAAGTGGATGTTCTCGATGAAGTTATTGCTGACTCGAGAAGATTCCTTCACAAGAAAGATGGCTTAGAGAAAGCTTTGACTGAAACTCAAGAAGTAGATGGAGATGACGACACCTCAAAGTATCTTCATCAATTAAATTCATGCAAAGAAGTACCTGTTCATCAAAACCTCTTTGAAGAACTAAAAGAAGAAAAGAAGGAAGAAGAACAAAAGCTGGAACTTAAGGTACTACCTTCACATTTAAAATGTTTTTCTTGCAGGAAATTCTCAGAAACCAGTAATCATCAATGCAAATCTTTCTGAGGATGAAGAAAAGAAATTAGTGGACGTCTTACAACAAAACAGTAAGACTATTGGCTGGACCTTGTCAGATTTAACAGGTATCAGTCCTTCATACTGCATGCATAAAATTTTAATGGAAAAAGACTTTAAACCTGTTGCACAACCACAAAGACGTCTGAATCCAACCATGAAGGAGGTAGTAAGAACAGAGGTAGTAAAGCTGCTAGAAGCAGGAATGATATACCCTATATCAGATAGTCAATGGGTGAACCCCGTTCATGTGGTGCCTAAAAAGGGTGGTATGACAGTAATAAAGAACAATAAAGATGAGCTGATTCCAACACGCACTGTCACTGGTTGGAGAATGTGCATTGATTATAGGAAGCTCAACAATGCCACCCGGAAGGATCATTTTCCATTACCCTTCATGGACCAAATGCTAGAGAGGCTAGCAGGTAAGAAATACTATTGTTTTTTTGATGGTTACTCTGGATATAACCAAATCTGTGTTGATCCACAAGACCAAGAGAAAACAGCATTCACATGCCCTTTCGGTATTTTTGCATATAGGAAGATGCCCGTTGGTTTATGCAATGCTCCCGCCACTTTCCAACGGTGCATGTTTTCTATTTTTTCTGATTTAGTCAAAAAAAGTATTGAAATATTCATGGATGATTTCTCTATTTTTGGTACTTCTTTTGATTCATGCTTATCTAACCTTGATATTGTTTTAAAACGTTGCATTGAATCTAACCTTGTGCTAAATTGGGAAAAGTGTCACTCTATGGTGACAGAAGGCATTGTGTTAGGTCACAAGATTTCCATGAAAGACATTGAGATGGGCAGAGCTAAAGTGGATGTCATTGAGAAATTACCTCCACCAAGCAACGTCAAAGCCGTTTGAAGCTTCTTGGGACATGCAGGATTTTACAGACGGTTCATAAAAGATTTTTCAAAAATTGCTAAACCACTTAGCAATCTTTTAAACAAAGAAGTCCCATTTCAGTTTGATAATTCTTGCTTCCAAGCCTTTGAAACTTTGAAACAGAAACTGATCTCTGCCCCTGTAATCACCGCACTCGATTGGAATCTTGATTTTGAAATTATGTGCGATGTGAGTGATTATGCGGTGGGAGCAGTTTTGGGACAAAGAAAGAATAAAGTTTTCCATGTTATACACTATGCAAGCAAGGTCTTAAATGATACACAAATTAATCATGCAACAACGGAAAAAGAACTGCTTGCCATAGTATATGCCTTGGAAAAATTTAGATCTTATCTCATTGGATCAAAGGTGGTGATTTACACAGATCATGCTGCAATCAAATATTTATTGGTAAAACTGATTCTAAACCTAGACTTATCTGATGGATTTTATTGTTGCAGGAATTTGATCTAGAAATAAAGGATAAAAAAGGGTGTGAGAATTATGTGGCTGATCATTTATCCAGACTCACCAATGAAGCCACCCCAGATCCAGAAATACAAGAAGAATTCCCCAATGAGAAACTCCGTCATATCTCTAAAAGGCCATGGTTTGCAGAAATGGCTAATTTTAAGGCAGTAGGTGCACTCCCTTAAGATTATTCTTGGCACCAAACGAGGAAGTTTCTCAGTGATGCTAAGTATTTTGTATGGGACCATCCTTACCTTTTCAAGATTGGTGCAGATAACCTATTGAGAAGATGTGTAAACCAAGAAGAGGCAAGGAACATTCTGTGGCATTGTCACAACTCACCTTATGGAGGGCATTATAATGGAGAAAGAACTGCGGCAAAGGTTCTGCAAGCAGGTTTCTATTGGTCAACATTGTTTAAAGATGCTCATGAATATGTGCAGAGATGTGATAACTGCCAAAGGACCGGAGGAATCTCCAAGAGAAATGAAATGCCTCTACAAAATATCTTAGAAGTTGAAGCCTTTGACTGTTGGGGAATTGATTTCATTGGTCCATTCCCATCTTCATTCTCCAATGAATATATCTTGTTAGCAGTGGACTATGTGACCAAATGGGTTGAAGCAGTAGCCGTACAAAAAGCCGATTCAAAAACAGTTATCCGCTTCTTGAAAAGAAATATTTTTGCTCGATTTGGAACTCCACGTGTACTCATCAGTGGTGGAGGATCACATTTCTATAATGCCCAACTTCAAAAGGTCCTCCAGCATTATAGTGTTCGACATAAAGTAGCTTCTCCATATCACCCACAGACTAATGGGCAAGTTGAAGTTGCCAACAGAGAAATCAAGAGAATTTTAGAAAAGACAGTTGCCCAGTCAAGGAAAGATTGGTCTCAGAAACTTGATGAAGCTCTCTGAGCATATCGAACAGCTTACAAAGTACCCACTGGGCTTACCCCATTTCAGCTTGTTTATGGCAAATCCTGCCATTTACCAGTGGAACTAGAACACAAAGCTTTCTGGGCCTTAAAATTCTTTAATTTTGATACTGACCTTGCAGGTGAACAAAGGAAGCTACAACTACATCAATTGGAAGAAATGAGGCTGTCAGCTTATGAGAATTCCAAGCTTGACAAAGAAAAAATTAAATTCTATCATGATAAAAAGCTTTTAAAAAAGAATTTTCATCCTGGACAAAATGTTTTGTTATTTAACTCTCGATTAAGATTGTTTCCAGGAAAGTTGAAGTCAAAATGGTCCGGACCTTTCATTATAAAGGAAGTCAAGCCACATGGAGTTGTGATACTCGAGGACCCCAGTACAAAAAGAACGTGGACTGTAAATGGAAGCAGACTCAAGCCGTATCTAGGTGGTGAATTTGAAAGACTTACCACTGTGATACAACTTCAAGACATTTGAGCTGCAACGCGTCCAGCTAATACGACGTAAAAGAAGCGCTTCTAGGAGGCAACCTAGTCAGGTATGTTTTTAAATCTTTTCTTATGTTTTTAATATAAATATTTATATATATATATATAGTTCTAAAGTAGTAAATATAGGCTAGAAAATAAATAACTAGTATAATTGTATATATAATATAAGTAATATATTTATCTTCTTAAAAAAAAAGTTGTTTAACTCGCCCAGGCTAGTGAATATAGGCCAAATTGGCCGCCTGGGCGAGCCTACTCGTACAGACCACAACCAGCAAGGTACAAAGCTTTTTGACTTAGTGATTTTTACTTGTTTTCATTTGCACCATTTACCTTGGCTGTCCATTTCTGTTTCCTTTCTTCATCAACTCGCCCAGGTCGTGCATCCATCCAAATTCCTTTGCTTTCATTTAATTTTTAATCACCAAGTAAGTATCTTCTTCATCCAAGGTGTTGCTATTTTGTTATGCTTGCATGATTGTGTTCATCAAACCTTGCTTTTTGCTTTCATTTATCTCTAGGTTAGAAAAATGTAAATGATGATTCTACCATGTTTTATTTAAATTGTTGTGAATACATGCAATTGGTCACTTCTCCTTCTCCTTTCTTTGAAAATTTTGGTATAAGGTATGTGTCAAACTAACCATTTCAAGGTCCAAAACTTGGTGCACACTAAGTGTTTGTTAAAATGTCACAATGAATTCAGTTTTCATGTTGCACACTAATGGTTCACAAAGCTGATTTTAAATACCCTCCATGTTTGTCATGATCATAACTTAGGCCAAAGCATTCAAATACAAGCATTAATTTGTGCATTTTTGTGTAAAGTACATGGCCTTTTATTTTGACATGGTAAAACACTAAAATACAAAACTTATAACTTAGGAAATTTTAGCACTAAGTGTTATACCAAAAACATGGTTAGACTTATGCATTAGAGGTGGCTGAATTACTTGCTTAGACTTATGCATTAGAAACACATTAATTTTGCTATAAGTGTCTTGATTTCACTTCACATAAGGCTGCCACTTATTCATCATGATTGTTACAAGCTTAAATCTATTTTTAAGTTATTTCAGATGGCTCCTAAGAAGTTACAGAATAAGAGAGCTTGCAATGAAGGTTCCAGTGCACCTCCACCTAAGGATTTTATTTATGATGAGCAGAGGTTTAGAAGCAAAGAGCACCAACTTAGGTTTGAAACAATCAAGAATTGGTCTTTCCTTAAAGAGAGAAGAGTTCAGCTATTAAATGAGGAATATCCAGAATTTACAGCTGAACTTGACCGACGTAGATGGGGACCACTAGCTACACCATTGCAGAAATTCGACCCTGAAATTGTGCTAGAATTTTATGCCAATGCATGGCCTTTGGAGGGAGCATTGCGTGACAAGCGCTCATTTGTTAGAGGTCAGTGGATTCCCTATGATGCTGATGCCATAAATCAGCTTCTAGGCAATCCACTAGTCCTCCCAAAAGGACATCTCTGTGAATACATGGAAAGGCATAACAACTTTGATGAAGAAGAAATGAGGCAACTTCTATGCATTCCAGGGAGTGACTTCGCTCGCAGCATTGCAGGTAACAGTGTAAGATTAATGAGAACAAATATGACCACCCTTACCCAAATTTGGATGACCTTCCTATTAAGCAACATTATGCCTAGTGACCATAACCCTGATCTTCCTATGCTTAAGTGTCAACTAGCCCTTAGTATTATAACTCAGCTTAGCATTGACGTGGCTCAAATAATCTCTGATGATATTCACCAATTTGTAATCTTAGAGCCACCTAGGCATCCACTTAACCCAGAGCGAGCCAACAGGGCACTTGGATTCCCTGCACTGATTACTGGTTTATGTCAGTTTTTTGGAATCCAAGTACACCCTTCTAGGACCATCCGCCCGCCGATTAACCGTGCTTTTATTGAAAAATATTGTTTAGCTAGACAGGTAGAGCAGCAACCGGCTCCTGAGCCAGCTTCTCTGGAGTCTATCCCTGCCAACATGCAGAGAATGGAACTTCAAATGCACACATACATGCAGCATATAGCGGAGCAGCAAGCTGCCAACTTCAGAGGACAGATGCAGCTAAATGAGAGTCTTTACCACTATACACTGCATCAGCACCGACAGGATCCTAGCCCATTCCTATGGCCTACTCCCGATCAGTTTAGAGCACATGTAGCATGGCCTGGGGACAGGCCAATTTTTCAGGAGGAGGTGGGAGGCTCCACAGCCCAGCAGGACCCTGCGGCTGAAGACCCTGCAGCTACAGCAGCAGCAAAAGGAGGAGAGGCGGTGGATGATTTGGAGCAAGACTTGGTAGCATATCTTACAGACCTTCAAAACCTGTGACACTCTTTTTGATTTATTTATCGCTTTCTTTATGACTTTCTACATACTTACATATTTTGGTTTACTCTGTTTATGTTGGTTTACTCTGTTTATGCACTGTCATGGTTATTTTTTGATGCACATGGGTAGTGATGGTTGAATTACAGTAATTATGTTACTATTTTGATAACTATTTTGTATATAGCTTATGATGAAAGCAATGCATATTTAGGTAAAATCTTTTTGGGAAAGTGTAACACAGTATTTTTGCGTCTAAACATAATTTTGTAAATAAAAATAGTAATTTAGGACAAAATTTTTGGTAAAAATGGAAAAAATTTTCTTGATATATTATGTTTTGAAAAGAATCAACTGAAAACTATTTTGAAACTTCTTTTAAAGAATCAGAACAAACAAAAATAAAGTTTTTTGTAGGAAAACCTTGAGAAATGAAAAAAAAAACAAATAAATGGTTTCTTCAGAAAAATCAAATCAAGGTGAAAGTCTTTTTACATGGAAATTGATAAACATATTACAAGCCACTAGCCAAAAAGCTATCCCAAAATATATTAAATGATTTATCCTTTGCAAAACCCCTTTGAGCCTAAACAGTTGATATTTTATTGAAACCCTAACCTAGGATAGGAATTCCATACCTTACCTAAGGTTAGGAGAGCAAAAAGGGAATAAGTTGTGATGGAAATTTCTTTTGGGTAGTTCATGTTATGAAAAGGATTTTTTTAGAAGTGATTTTGTGTGATTAATGAAAAAGAAAAGAAAAAGAAAAGAAAAAAAATGAAAAAGAAAAAGAAAAGGAAGAAAATAAAATTCCTTGTGATAAAAAGTTGGGTGAAAAAGAAAAAAATGATGAAAATAGACATCCTAGAAAAAGAGAAAAGATAAGGAGGTAATGATCTAAATGTTTTTATTTCTATTTTTGCTCTCCTAGTCCCCAAGGTCATTTGAATATCCAGAAAAACCAAGATTTCTTTCTAGCCAAACCCAGCCATAAAAGACCTAATGATCCATGATGAGTATATATTATGATTTGATGGGAAATGAACTGCAATTAGTGATGGATGTGAGACTAAAACACTTACCTGTGGGAGAATCAAACACTTATTGAGAGGTTTTCCTCTGTTTAAAAGCAGTCAAATGTTTCCTCTGAGGTCTTTTTGAAATGAAGTGTAAATTTAACTCTAACCTCATTTTGATTTCATGAAAATCCATCATTTTGTTTTCTCAAAGTATCAAGGTTAACTACTTTTTGAAAAATCTGTTCTGATAAAAAATTAAGTTGATTCTTGTCAAAGCATGATATTTTACCTTTGCTTGAGGACAAGCAAGATTCTAGGTTGGGGGGAGTTGATAAGTGCCACATTTTAGTAAAAATAGAATTCAAATATGACACTTATCCGTTATTTTAATTGAGTTATTCACAAGTTAACCCTAGAAACCTATTTAATTGATGGTTATATTAAGGTAAGTTATGCTTTCATATTTTGAAAAGATTTCGTCCAATCAAATGTTTTAATTTTGCTAGGGTTAAAGGTTACGGAAGAATCAAGCTTGCGAAAACCAAGAGTTGGGAGTGAACTAAGCAAAGAATGAAGTCCCAAATAGCATTCCAGGCCCAACAAGCATCAAGGCCCAAAGAATCCTTCATGACTAAGCTTTTAACTCGCCCAAGCGACCATTTTATGCCTATTTTGCTCGCCTGGGCGAGCAACAAGTTCCAAGAAAGCCTTTTAGCTCGCCCAGGCGCCCATTTTATGAAGGAATTGGTGGCCTGGGCGACCAAAGCAGCTAGGTCCACAAAACCTATATATATGGACGGATTTTGAAGGCCATGGATGGATTTCCACTGCTTTTCTCTCCCAATTTACATGCTTGTTCATATCTAGCTTGTTCTTAGGTTCTAAGTGAGTGTAGAGACTTCGGAAAGTGAGGTAGAGTGAATTGTATAAGGAGATTCTGCCGAAAAGAGGATCGATGATGAGCTTAGTCAGTGATTCTCTCGAGGAGGTTCTGCCGATGTTCGCTTAAACTTTCCTAAGGATTGGACGTACTCTTCTTATCCCTATGTTCTTTTAATTATTTATGCATTGTTCTATTCCTTATTGGTGATTTTATTCTACGCTTAACGCCTGGTTCTAATTAATCGTTAGTTTCATGAATTTAACCCTAAAGGCAACTGGAAAGTAAATTTAGGGTTTGAACTGAATTAAATCATTCACTACATTACGTTGCTAGGAATAGGGCTTAATGTTTTGATCGCATGAAACACGTGATTAGAAGCTAAATGCTAGGGTATTTAATTAAATATGCGAGGGATCGATATTAGTAAAATATACTTAGGACTTAATTGCGAGGAATCGAATTAAGTTTACATAAATGTGTGCGGCAATAAGAATAGAAAATGCATAGGTAAAATCAATTAAAGGGATAAGAAAGACGAAATTCAATCCTACACTTCCTTGACTTGTACTCGTTTATTTATTTTCCGTAATCGTTTATTTGTTTTCCGTAATCTTTACTTACTTTACAAACAAAACAACAAATGAATCTCCGTTCGTATCATCTGTATATAACTACTAGACTGGTAACAATTTAAACCAACCAACGTAAACTCAAATCCCTGTGGAGACAAACTTTTACAAATTTGTCAACTTGCAACGATAAAACGGTGCGCTTGCCGTGAAAAATCTTAACAGCTACATCCAGTTTCTTCCAACCAACCTTGGCTAGAGTTCCACTATTAACAAAATTTGTTCTTTACAAGCTTACAAAAGATCATCCTTTATCAACCCTAGATAAAGAACTGAAATCAAAAACCCTATTAGACTTCTAATGATCAAGACTTAGAGAATCCTTCTCAACTCTTCCATCTAGAGAACCCTACTCTAGAAAAGCTTTAAAGAACCTCTTTGTGATAGTTACAAATAACCAAAAATACAAAAATGAATTTACAAGCAAAGCTAATGGAGAGAGACAACCTGAAACGACCGCTTCTACTTCGCTTTTTATTACGTCTTTACTTTTATTTGCTAAAATTTTTTTTCGAAAAAAACAAAATGGATAAACGTTCAAACGTATCTTGGTTGATTTTTAAAAACGAATTTAGAAATGAAAGTTCAAATGAAAATTCCGAACGAGTTTAGAGATTATAAAAGTTTTCACGCGTTATTTAAAACATATAGTCCATGACGTTCAAACATACCACACAGTCCATTCATTATTACATATCCAGAGTCCCATATATAAACAGTCCATAGTACAATCCATAGTACATCGCAAGCACAGATCATCAAAAGCATACAACCAGCATACTATCTTCATTCTATCTTCTCGTATGACATCCATATCACTGTTTTTTTGCTCGCCCAAATAATTTGGGTTCATCACAGGTGTCAACCACCAGACACAACACAGGGTTAGTCTTGATAAACAAAATTTAAATATTAACAGACCAATTGATAAATCAAATTTAAATATATGTAAACAATTATAAATAAGTCATTTTCACAAACAGAATTGCCATGAAATGCATGCTCATCTTATTATATGATGCATGACTGAGATCTCAGCTTAACGTCTCAAAATTTGTGGCCACTGTCAGATAACCCCACCCTCACCTTAGTGGAACGAACTTATCCATCTCGTCAGGGTAGCCCAGTGTCGCGCAGGAGTATCACTCCTATCCATGTGATCATCATGGTGGTGTGTTTCCCCACTGTCTCAACTACCCCCAAGTTAAAAACACGTATGGAACTCAGTTTAGTTATCTGACACACTAAACACCTCTTAATGAGGATCATCTCATCGTCTCAATTTTATCCCACAGGGTAGATGCACATGAAGATGCACACATGATTTATTTTTCATCTTTTAAGTATTTTTCTCATCATCTTCATCTCAAATTCTCAACTCAAGCATCATCACAGAATTCTCAAATCAATATCATCACATAGTTTACCTCTTAAATCACATCTCATCATCTTGAATTGTTCAACATCACATATAGGTATTGTACTTGTTTCATGCTTATAAATTATTTTCCAAGTCACATAAAAGAACATTATTAAATGGATGTTCCATAACAGATTCCCACATGTTGTCTAATAATTTGATTACAGCAACAGCATCCATACATCCTTTTTTTAATTTTGTTACTTAAATCGCAACTTTCTTTACAGCAAATAGATCCTTTTATCAACAGCGTATAGATTCATTTAGCAATACAGACAGATTTATGAATCAATAGCATACAGATTTATTAATAACATACAGATTTATTAATTATACAGATTTATTTAACAACATCATACAGATTCATTAATTAACAACATACCGCTTTATTCAACAACAACATACAGATTAATTAACAACATACAGTTTTATTCAACAACAACATACAGATTAATTAACAACATACAGTTTTTTCAACAACATACAGATTAATTAACAACATACAATTTTTTCAACAACATACAGATTAATTAACAACATATAGTTTTCAACAACATACAACATACAGAATCATTTAATTAGCTTTAATTTACAGCAACTATATAATTTTATTTACAGAAGTACAAATAACAATTCAAATATCATCAAGAAATAAATAAACAACATCTATAATTTTTCCAACAACCACAAAATCTTCTTCAATCATATACAATTATATCCATAACTAATTTTAGTTCCTTTATGACTTTTACTAGGGCATACTAGCTTAAAATTCTCTTAACTCCAATTCTACTATATTAAAGATTAAACTATTCTAATCTACAACTTAATGTTAACGATTAAACCATCCTAATCAACTATCTAAAACAATATAATTTTAAACACTAAAAAGTTAAGTGCTTAGCTTGTTTATGGTTGCTTCATTCATCTAAATAACTTACCTAATCAAACTTGATTTTCTTAATCTTTTCTTCCTCTTATACTTTTACTTAATTCTATCTTAATTCAAGTAATCAATTGATTGAGATTAGAGATTAATTTGAGGTAAGCTAATACTTAAATTCTATTTAGCAAGACTCCCCCATACCTTAATTATTTTTTTTACAAATTGAACAAGCTGCTCCTTGATTCCTTTCTCACGTGAGCTTGCTTGACCTTTAGGAGTGTTTTCCTTTTGTGAAAATGATGGCACAAGAGTATACGGTTAAAGCTTTTTGGATGTGGACTCAATGAAACTTTAGAAAGTCAAGTGAGATGAGTGAAGAGCTGCACGGTTTTTTTTCTTCTTTTGCTGACCCAAAATTGACTTGCTTCCTTCCTTATATAGCAATATCAATAGATTTAATTTCTCTAAGTTTTCTTTTGGTCCACACAATCCTCTTTTGTCCATAGTTTGCACGGATGATAGTAGTTTGGGAAGGATTTTATTATGGTCTTATCCTATCTAAGCTAAACATTTATTAAAGATTCTCTTTGTCCCCTCAATAATTCTTGCTTCACTTTCCATTTGTCTCATACTCATTGGTTGCCTCATTCTTTCTTGAATTGGCCCCCCTCCCCTTCCTTTCTTTGTTATTCCACGTGAGTTCAATGATTCAAGGCTGCTATATTTTTTTTTTCTTCCTCTTGACCGTAGCAAGCTTCCTTTGGTTCCAATGTTATTTGTTTTTTACTTTATATTTAGATATTTTGTTTTCTAATGATTTCCTTGCACATGTGCTTATTAATTTGTTCTTATCCTTCCAACTTTGATTTGATTTCCATTCCTTTCCCTTTTTTCACACGGCCAACTTTGCTCCAAAGCCAAGTCTACACTTATTTTCCTTTAATTCCATGAAATAACAAAAATCTTGTGTTCTTATTGTTTTAATTTATAAAATCACTAAACTATCTTAATAACTTAGTCTATTTAGTCCATAATTTCAAGAAAATTCCTAAAATTATATTCATCATTCTCTTCTAATTTTCTAGTGATTAGAATAACTTAAATTGAATTTTATTTCAAAAGATGTATTAAATTCTAAAAATCTTGCTAGTTAGTAAATTCTAATTTTCTAATCATCCTAAAATATTTCTTCCAATCCATATTCAATAAGTAAAATATTGGGGTGTTACAATTCTCCCCCTCTTAAAAAATTTCGTCCTCGAAATTTACCTGATTCGAAGAGTGCCGGGTAATTCTTCCTCATCTCGCTTTCCACTTCCCACGTCGCATCTCCGTTGGTACTATTTCCCCAAATTACCTTGACCAAAGAAATTTCTTTTCCTCTTAAGGCCTTAACCCTTCTATCCTCAATCCTTACTGGAAATGCTTCATAAGTCAAATTGTCCTTTATAGGAACTTCATCCACTTCTATGACATGTGAGGGATCATGGACATACTTACGAATTTGAGACACATGGAACACATTATGGAGATTAGACAGATTTGGGGGTAAAGCAATTTGGTAAGCTACGGGTCCGACTCTTTTGATAATCTGGAAAGGTCCAATGAAACGCGGTGTAAGTTTTCGGGATTTCAGAGCTCTCCCTACACCAGTCCAAGGATTTACTCTTAAAAACACATGATCTCCTACCTCAAACTCTAAATCCTTTCTTCTTCTATCATGGTAACTTTTCTGCCTACTCTGTGCGGCTTTCATCTTTTCTTGAATCATCTTAATTTTATCAGTAGTCTGCTATAAAATTTCTGGTCCTAAAATTAAGTTTTCTCCAGGTTCTACCCAACACAGAGGGGTTCTACACTTCCTACCATACAATGCTTCATATGGTGCCATACCTATTGAGGAATGAAAACTATTATTATAGGTAAACTCTATTAAAGGTAAAAAGTCTTCCCAGTTTCCTTTGTGTTCTAAAACACAAGCTCTCAGAAGATCCTCTAAAGATTGAATTGTCCTTTCAGACTGTCCATCAGTTTGGGGGTGATATGCTGAACTTAATTTTAATCTAGTTCCCAAAGCTTGATGCAAACTTCCCCAAAATCTTGAAGTAAACCTAGGGTCTCTATCAGATATGATACTAGCAGGTACTCCATGTAATCTCACAATTTCCTTTATATACAGACTTGTTAATTTCTCTAAACAATACCTAATGTTAATAGGAATAAAATGAGCAGATTTTGTTAACCTATCTACAATCACCCAAATAGAATCAAATCCTTTAGAACTCTTGGGTAAAGATGTTACAAAATCCATAGCTATACTATCCCACTTCCACTAGGGTATTTCTAAAGGTTGCAACATCCCAGATGGCTTTTGATGTTCTATCTTGGCTTTCTGACAGACTAAACAGGAAAGGACATATTCACTAATCTCCTTTTTCATCTTTGGCCACCAAAACATGACTCTTAAATCTTTATACATCTTAGTGGCTCCTGGATGTATACTTAATTTGCTTTTGTATCCTTCCTCTAAAATCAATTTCTTAAGTTCAAGATCATTGGGCACACAAATTCTTCCTTGCAACCGTAATACATTATCTCTTCCTATATTGAATTCACTTTTCCATCCTTTTTCTATATTCTCAAATATACCTCTCAAGAAAGAATCAGATCTTTGCTTATTTCCTATTTCCTTCAAGAAATCATTTGATACTTGCAAAGCTCCTAATTTAATACTTACTGGTGTAGTTTCACACATCAAACTTAAATCCCTAAATTGTTCTAACAAATTGAGTTCCTTAATCATCAAGGTGGATATCATCAATGATTTCCTACTTAAGGCATCAGCTACCACATTTGCTTTTCCAGGATGATAATTAAGTTCAAAATCATAATCCTTTAAAAATTCTATCCACCTTCTTTTTTTCTCTTTTTGACTAAACAAATATTTTAAACTCTTATGATCACTAAAAACCTCAAAATGTGAACCATACAAATAATGTCTCCAAACTTTCAATGCAAATACTACAGCGGCCAATTCCAAATCATGGGTAGGATAATTTCTTTCATGAGTTTTCAATTGCCTAGATGCATAAGCCACTACTTTCCCATCTTGCATCAAAACT